>JBCAUG010253011.1:0-18379 GCA_038406175.1 Haplosyllis leylae
GACAGGACTGGGTTACCACCCCCCCCCCCCCGCTCCCAAGCCCTCCCCCACCCTGCCCGAGACAGAACAGCAGAGCAAGCACTTGGTACGCGGACGGCCGGTATGCCTCTTGCGTTCACGTAGGAGGACTTTCTTCTTGAATTCAGATATGACTTTTTTCTTGTGACTTTTTTTTTTTTTTTTTTTTTTTTGGAAAAAGAAGTTGCCCAGAATGGCCTGAAACACATTTTGGTTTAGGAATTGTCGAAATCCGATGATTTTTTTTAACAGGAAAAATTTTCTAAGTGGCCACAAGCAAGCAATCAAGGCAGCAACCTTAATGAATGCACAAACCGACACCATAGTGAGCAGATAAATCGCTTTTTCAAGAGAGACAGCGCTACAAAAACTACAGACAGTAAAAAGAAAGTTCTCCCGTGTGATCGCAAGTGGCGTACCCCTCGTGGTGTAGCCTGTTTCGGGGGGTAGGACCCTTGTCCTGTCCAGGGTACTCCCTCCCTCCCAGACAGGTTTTGGAACAGGACCATTGACAGGACTAGGGCGTACCCCCCCCCCCCGAGACAGGACTAGGGACACGACTAGGGGGTACCCCCCCCGGAAACAGACACACAAAGTGAAAACATTATCTTCAAGTCGTACTTCGTAAGCGGGCGATAAACATTATTGCACAAAAAAATTAAGTTGGTAAAACGAACCATCAGATTGTACTCCTCTGCTGTGTGAAGTGAATCGACGAGTGACTGTGCTGCCCTGAGAACGGCGGATATACCCTCCAAGTTGCAAGCGAGCGTGTGACAGTCATGGGCGTAAATCAGTAGTTCCACCTCCACACTCAAGACTGTAAAATTAGGCCCCAAAATAGTAAACAGTTCTGTCCAGTGAAACTTAGTACATGGCTGTAAATTTGGCTTTCTCTGCGTGTTTGGGATCGGGAACTGGGGACAAAACGAGGAATTGGATGCTTAATTCAAGTACTGATAAATGCTAAAAGGATTACCGGTACATACTGTAAAAATATCATATATGAAGTCGTACAGTTGGGTAACATTACACAAATACACATTAACAAAACACTCTGGAAAGTTTACAAGAACAAGGTTACAGCGGCTAGTTTGGGGTTGACTTGAATGTAGGCAGGAATACAACATTGCGGGTCAGAATCAAGTCACTAAATATTGGGAAAACTATAAAGTGAATTCTGGGAAAAGAGGTGATCGCTGTCAGTCGAAAAGTTCCACTTCTTACAATTATCTAAAGTGGTTAAAAGAATGTTACATGCAACTTTCCACTTTAAAGAACCGAACTCAAATTTTAAATTCTGTCATTTTGAGATTTGAGAACTATTTTGAGGATAGGAAATCTCGTCTAACTTAAATGCACCAACCACAGTTAAAATTACTTCCGGATAGCTTCTATGAAGAAGTACCATCTTTGATAACTTTTAAGCAATTGGATATTTACTGAATTGAAATTATAAACAATTAACATTCCAGTCATACTTAATTCAACACTTTTATGGAATAGCATTTCCGTGCATTTAGTTTGTTAACAGGAGTTAGAAATAGGTTTAAAGGCACATAGTATAACCATTACCGTGGTGCTTGCGCGATGCCTCTGGAACATGAAAAGCATATTAAACATAAAGCAGGTTGTCTAATGTATAAATTACTGGTTATTACCCTTTAATATTCTATCAGTTCCTCCTTTAAAATGAAGCATAACATTGTTTATTAGAGATCCGTAAATTAAATCAAGAAAGTTGTTTTGCTAATACACAAAGAAGATTTTATAAATTAAAATGTACAATAGTCAAATACTAGCATTCGCTCAACGATCTCATTATTTTTAAATACGTAACGGAGGAACATCCTTCATGAGTTAGTCTGCAGCAAGCGATTTCACATAGGTACAAGTATTCCAGAAAAGTACAGTCCAAAAGATGACTTATGTGCTATTTTGGCTGTTCAAGAGAAAAGCTACCGACCACTGTGGTTTAGTTCAAGTTTGATTCCTCATCAACCTGTGACGGAGTTTTACGTACATCCAATCGTTGCAATATTGTGATAGTATACAATTTAAATAAATCATAGCACCTACTTTTTGGGTTGATATCTATGTTAGCAGTTGAGAAAGATGACAGCGCATCCAAAAGTTTCTGTCCGAGTCTTGACGGGTCCGTGCAAAGCTGTAGCAATTGTGTCATTCCCTCAAATCCACCAGATGCTCCTGGGTGTAGCAACAGGTTTCTGGTGCCTATGCAGTAGTAACATATTTCGGGCTGTACTCAATGTACGTTGAACCCTCCGAAGAGGAAATGAACAGATCCCAAGAAAATGTTAAGATTAAAACATACCAGGTTCTTTTAGGCCACTGTAAACCTGCAGAGCCTCTAAAATAGAATCACTCAAAAATTGGGCGACCTGAAGACAAATAAAGTAAACATAAAAACATGGTGGAGAGCAAGCATAATTTGGTGATTTAAGATTATTGGCTGCGGACTAGAATCCTCAGTCGAACTCACTTCGTTGTCTGCCAATGCGCACGTTGTAATGTAGGATTTTGACAACACGAATCGGTTCACATTATCTGTTCCGAGCAAGTGTCGTAGTATGTTGAATTCATCCTGTTGAACAACCCATTTGAACGTCTTTCCAATTGTCTAGAATATGAAATAGTTACTAAGGGGTAAACAATTAGTTCTCAAACCATGTGCTTTCCAAGGTTAAGTCATACAAATGTCCTAAGTCAGCCATTATTTACCTTGCTTATCCTGTATGAGCTGAGAATACTATCACAACATTGCTGTCCCCTCACAGCTTTTGAACACAATATTTCTATCGAGGCCAATACGTCGTCCACTGGACCATCTGTGTCGTCTTGTGGTGTCAAACTTTCAACTCTTATGGCTGCAGATAAATATTTTTACATGAAGTTACAGCGGCTTATAAATTGAAAAGACTCCAGTAATGAAGAACGGAAATCAAGGATCAAAAGAGTCACCAGCACTTACAGCTGCCTAGCCTCGGTAGAGATACCATTGAAAAGCTACTTCGTCGTCTTTTCGTCAAGTCAGAAGATCTGCTGGCCATTAGCTGTTTGATGAATATTTCCAGCTGGTTCACATGTTTTACTCCCATTGCCAACTCCAAGCAAGACTATTCATATTAGAATTAACCGATTTATATGGTGTCAAGTAATCAGTTTGAACGGAAATTTTCGTTACACAAGTGTCGACAAAGAGACATACCACAACGACTGCTAAATCCTGATCATAGTGTCCAAAATGGTTTGCCACTTGGCAAGCTTGGGAGACGTCGCCATCATCCAGTAACTGTCCCAGAAGAACATCAAACGCTTCTTTCTCTTCGCCTGTCAGTGGAATTTTAAGAGGATCGTTTGGTTTGGGAACTTTTGAGTAGTTCAGCAGACTGGACCTCGGTTCCTTCGAGTGTTTTATTTCTTTTTGGACTTTGTCTACCACGGTAAAGGGGGAGTTGTCTTCCGAGCCAAATGTATCTTGTCTCTAAAATATTTAAAACACAACATTTCTTAACAATTCGCCAATTTTTGTTTCAAATAGTATTTATATTCTGTGTAAACATACCTTTTGGTTATGGACGTGCATGTGAATTTTACTCATCCATACTAGCGAGAACAACGAATATTTGTCGTATTTCAAGTCTATGTTACTAACGTCACTCTGAACCATCCAGTCATAAGCTAGTTGGCAAATGTGGCTTTTCTCTCTGTGACTCCCTGATTTCTCAATTTGCTCCTGCAATTAAACCGCGCCGGTATTTCAATCTAAGTCAGCACTACAATGGTATCAGGTTTTGATAGAATTACATGTTAGAAAGTTAGGTACGACACCTGAAAAAATTCTGCAGCTACATGAGGTTTAGTTGAATACTTCACCAGCAATGTTTGGCAATGTGACCAGAATATACAACGTGCAGAAGCCGAATTCCACGCAGTACTAGATTCCAAATCCTTCAGTTCTTCATTTAACTAATGGAATTTTAAATGTTTTAAAAATGTAGCTCCAAATTGAAAGTTTATCATTCTAACAATTCGCAATGTCAGATCAATCAGTTCAAATAATATATGAACTGAAAATCAAATAATATGAACTCATTTAGCAAGATTTTCTAGTCCTACCTGGTGAATAGTAATGTCTTGACGACCAACTTTAGATATTTCCGAGAACAGTCTGGCTTCATTGTATGACTTCAGTTTTAGTAGCTCACTCAGTATTCGCTCACACTCCTCTAAATATTTATCAGTTCCGCCTTTCAGCAGTATCACATAATCCATCTTTACTTTACTCTTAATCGTACACTGATGAAACTGGTAGAGTTTGCTTACATCTCCCACTGAAATGAAAATCAATTTATTTCAATTCCTCATAACATGTTCATGAAATTTCTGTACATCCTTGCAACGAGAAATCACAGGCCCCAAAGTTTGCCAATGTGGTAGTCATACCAATAAAAACCAGTACGTGAACTCCTTGTGAGTGAGGCGAGCAAGCAGAGTGTCGTCTATCATGGAAACTCTGGTTTTAGAGTTGAAATGCTGCTCTAGTCTACAACCCTATTGCTAGCCGATGCTTATTGTTAGTAGATGAACCTAATTCTTCAGCTCAACGAACTTGGGTTGAAACATAAAGGAGGCTGTCTTACCCGAATTGAAAAATAGTCTAAAAACTTGAGTTTGATCCAGATGTTCCAGCAATGATCCAATCGGTTCCATATCAGGATTGTTCAAGCTGTGTTCCACGATTCCATTAACCGTTTTCTCAATCCATTCCAGAGTCAACACATTGGACTCATTGCTACCAGCCTTACTTTTTTCAGAGCACAACTGAAACGACAAAAGGACCAATGTTTTCTTCGTTTCATTAATTTGTTTTGGTGCGTCAGCAATTCGGTACAGTGCGTTTGCAGCGATTTTACATACGCGCTGATGAGCTTGCTTGAAATCCTCCAACAGGGTTCTACGTTCATCCAAAAAGTAATTCTGTTTGAGAGTTACCATAAACTCCAGAAATAGCACGATGGGACATGCCTGCAAACAAATGATATAAGATCACCTTTCCCCGTCCTATCAATTATTTGAGACAATGAGCAGATGTATTTTTTCCTTTGAAATGAACTGAACGTACCGCCAGAAATACTTTGAAACCTTGCCAAACTGTTTTCAAGCTTTCGTCTTCTACCAATTTCATAATAATTTCGTAAAGGGTTTTGGAGTCCCATTTCTCACACTCAGTTTCACAGTATTGCTCCCTCAGAGTCTGATAAGTGTTGATCTTGCTTGATGTTAATAACCAGGCACATAAACACTGAGTGTGGTTGCTCTCCTAAAATCAATGATTGGTAGTGTAACAGTTAGTTTGGAACATCTGAAAAAACTTGTTAAGTAAACTGTTTATTTGAATCAGTAGTATTATAGCGACGAATAAATACCCGGAGGCAAGCAGCCAGTACGGCAAGTACAGGATTCTTGTGCCTAACACTGAATACCAACATAGCTGATGATGGACGAGGCACATCAAGGCATGACAGCAATAGACTAAAAACATCCTTGGAATGACTCTCAGGTGGTAATACAATATCTACAAATGTACATTAGAAATTTGTTTACCTAAAGAGCAACTGTACAGTCATTTAAACATATTTGGATACTGAAGTGCTTACATACCAACGTCTTGAAGACTTGGTGTACTAACTTCCTCCTCTATTTCTTCCACATCTTCACTGCTACTACTTTCATCTTCTGCAAGACACGGGCTAAAATTGCAACTTTCAAGACTTTACCCAACGCGGAAGTTCAAAGCCATTTTTGGAATGGGATACGTAAATGCATTTGAAAAAAATTCCGACGTTCACCTTTAGGTTTTGTTAGACCTATCTTCGAGTAGAGTTGTTCCCGAACGTCCTTGTTGGATCTGACGGGAGAAACGTCCGGACTCTTCTCCAGTTTCATATCGACAGAGACGTTTTCCACCACATATAGTAGGTGTTCGCTCAGGTGATTTGCGGAGAACGATCCTACTATTTCTGCCAGCTTGAAAACGTGAAAAACACCAAACCAAATTTTACTGAAACCACGGCCGAAACAATACTTATCCGTCGTAATTGGTTGCCGAATCTGTCCAACAGTGAGATGGAATATGTGATTCTATTGTAAAAAACCACATTACCTGCTCTTTGGGATACTGATGAAGTTGAGCAAAAGTAATGAACATGACCCAGTCATTTTCTCTGGCACATTCTGTCAGGAACGCTGTGCTCAAGGGCAAACGATGTAAATGACAGAATAACCCTGCCAACAGCCAATGCTGACTTGCAGCAAAACTTGTTCTGAAATATATTTGAAGTCATTCTTTGGGATTTCGCTGTGATGAAAAAAAAATCAACAAATGAGTTAAAGATAACAAATTTGTTTCAAAAATATGTAAAAAAAAGACATACACTCTTATTCTGTACTTGTCCAATTGCCATATAATCGCTTTCTCTAACATGCCCAAAATGTCCACACAATATCGTTTCTTTCGTTTTGTACAATGAATCATTTGTTCACCTATTCAAAACCGTCAAAAGGAAATATTTTAGAAATTACTTAAATGTTATTTAAACATTTTTTATTTATTCAGAATAAATGTTAGTTCATCGCTTTGGTGAGAGACTTCCACTCCACTAATGGTTCATTGCTGACATTCTCGGGTCACAAGTTTCAATATTGATACAATTCCGGACTTAAATTCGCCGGTGAAATTGAGTCGACATGTTACCCAATTGCACTTGAAGTTTCGCTTCAGCTTGTCTACGCTGTTCAATTGGACCCTGTAGCTGTGATGCTCGGTGCGACAGAATCAATGTGGCTACTTGTAGATCAATTCTCAGTCCACTACTATCCTGACCCAACACTTCCAGAAAAGCGACACAAGCTGCCGCGATGGTAGGCTGGTGGAAGTGCTTCAATGCCAGTTTATGTATTTGTTGGCACACCGAATTCATCCTTTGTCGCACAAAATACAGAAAAAAATTAGTCTACACGAATTGGGTTTACGAGGTAATGCATTTAAAGAATTATGATCTCTGATCGTGGTTCCTTAATTTTACATTAATTTTTTCGCAAGACATTTTTGCTGCTAAATATAAAGAAAACGGGTGCAAAATCTCAATGAAATCGTGACGCACTTTTTAGTGGAGATACTTTTGTGTCCAGACTGGATGATCGATATAATAAAAGCACAGAAAGCAAAGCAAGGACGACCCTGACGTAGATAGTAAGTGAACTGCAGAGTTTCCACGTGGGCATATCTCTCCACAAGATCCTCCTGTGAAAAGTGAGGCAACTGTTTTGCTGCATCTGCCAATTGAAGATAATTATTCACCATTAAAAATATAATACCAATCTGGTCAACATCTACTTGAATGGTTTTACTAACTGAAAACTCTACGGATTTTTTGTCGTTACAATGACAAAAAATTAACAAAAGTTAATCAGTGCGGACAATAATTTTGCCATGTTAATTCCAAATACAGCAAATAGCATAAGACCAACCATCTCCAGCCAATGTGTTTGTTTTCTGCCATCCAAATAGCCTACTGATATCAAAAGCTACGTTGCCCTAAAATTGTAATACAGCATCGTTACAACAATTATGTTTTGTTAAAGCACGATGGAAAACAGATTTTTCAAAGTACCTACTTGCAGCAACTTGTAGACAGATATATCCTGGCTCATTCCACCAGAGGCTTGTTTGGAGAAGAATGTCTGATACAATCTAGGGTAAGGTTTCAATGAATCCTTCAGTTTAGATTGTAGAATTTCATTCTCATGTGTACCATCCATTATCTTTGAGTACAAAATATAGTGGACAAAGTAAAAGGACATTTAGTACAAATCGAAGTTAAAATTTTGCGATATTTTGGTTGCACGCAACAATTTTTCAACAGAGGCAATTACTTTTTCCAGTTGTGTGGGAGAAAACATCAGCGTTGCTAGAGCCCTTCCAACAAGGCCTTGGTCTAACATGTTAAATAGCGTGCTATTATTCAATTTCTCCAACCAAGCATGCGTTGATAAACTGGCTTCAAACACATTTTGTGGATCTACAAATATGGTGTGAAAACAATGCAGTAAAACTTACTAATAGCCATCAGCAAATGGAATGCAAATCCATTTCTCATCGATATTCAAATGAATATCAACAATAGTTAGCAATTTAGTGATGGATCTGATTGATATTTTCGGGAAATGGTATCAAATTATTACGTTACATTCCATAGACCAGGCTGTTGCTACGTTTGTTTTGAATGTCTATCTCTAAGGCCATCTAACCCCACAATTCATAGTTACCTAAAGTCATATTTGCCGCTTTTCGAAAATGCAGCATCATGTCTACCCAAGCCGGTAGTTTTGCTTGACCCTGGCCTACTTCTCCCAGGTCACAAGTCGCCATACATAACCTGCAATTTGTTTCAAACATGGTGTCAGATGGTTACAAGACCAATCCTCTTCTTGAGATTCGAGTATAATTAAAGGAACGGGTACTCAATGGAGGTACTCGATCACTAAGAAGTAGTAACATACTGCCAATAGTCCAAGTAGTAGTACAGTAACTGTGGCTGTCGACTTTGAATGCAATAGCTGATGATGTTTCTGTGAAACTGAACCATATTTACGGAATGCGTATCTGGTCTTATCTCGAGCAGGTGAGGCTTTCGTATTACTCCATGAACGCGACTCAAGCGTGATAACAGTAAATCAAAGTTTCCGAGTTCTGACGGACTGAAAACACCTCGTCTGAGATCAATAAGCAGGAAGATACATTTAAAATTTAATAAGAATGTGTAGAATTCATGAAAACAACCTCAGATTGATACAAATACGTCACCAAATGGCATTTATGGTTATCATATATTGCGATTTTAAGCTAAGTTTAGAAGTTTATTTTACCTTGCCAACATATCATACAATTGCTCTTTCACATACTCTGTAGTGTTGTTAGTGTTTTCCAAGAAGGCTGGGGATATTGGTAAGTGATAAGGCCACGAGGGTTGAACTAAAGCTGAATGAGATCCATACTGTTTGTCAATCCATTCACTCAGATGTTCTATGTCTTGATGAGCGGTCAGGTAACTCCATAATGTGCTTGCTCGGATATGCTCACACTGACTAGCACCTATATCTGGATTGGATAATAACATTTAAAGGAATGGAGGTTTCCTGGTTTGGTCCTTCCTGACCTGATCCTTTGTTTGGGGGGGATGGGGCGGTTATCCCATGATGCTTTCGGCAAGGGTAGGTATGGGGGTCCCATCCTATGCTGCCCTGGGCATGGAAGACACCCTATGAACAGACACACATGACTGAAAATACTAACTTCCTGCAATCGTCGGATGTGGGCGGCGGTAATTGCAAAATAGTCGGTCGTTGTGGAGGACTTATTGTATTGTTCTATTATGAGATGTATTTTTTGTAAAATTCAAAAATTGGGGACCAACTAATAGAGAAACAAGACAACGACATCAATAACGTTAGGGTCTTTTTGTGTCAATTGTGTTTGAAATACATTGAATTACCTTTCCTCTGGAGCATTCTCTCCAGCAGAACCCTGTCCCTCGTCTCCTGATCCCAATTTTGAATCCAGTCGAAGAGCACATGACAGTAAGATGCTGTCTCTGAATTCGACACTTCCACTCTAGAAATGTCTTTACAGTAGGTCAGTATTTCTTCAGCCTTGCTGCTGCCCAATAATACCGAAAAGTCAAAAGATCCTTCATATTGCCTGAAATAAAAATGTATCTGTCGGTGTTGTTGCTGACTATTGAACCGTCAAAAAACGGAAACAAATGCCTGGAAGCTGACTAAAATATCCAGGAAAACAAAAGCTACTTAAAATTTACCTTACCTATTTTGTTCAATGGCTTCAGTTCTGAGTAGTTTGGCCACATCAAAGGAAGGGCAGCTGTACATACTTTCCAATTTGTGTACATATTTAACCATTTCAAGCTCCTCTTCAGAAAAATGTCCCCCCTCAGCCAGTTCACTTATCAAATAATCCCTCAATTCTCGGTCTGGCGTGAACATACATATCTGGTGCACTTTCGTCCAAACATCAAATCCCTACACACCAAATTTCAAATTTATAAAATTTTAAGTTAATCTTAATGTATCATTTATTATGAGTCACTTTTACCGCATCAACTACATACCAAGTTAGCTAGCATCTGCCCCGCTTCTTTCATTTCTTTCCTTCGGAGATATTCAAGGGCCTTGTGTAGACCTCGATCCACAATCAGTTGTAGCGCCGCTGTTTGTGTACCACATCTATCCTGTAGATACGACTGTAGAAGTGGTAGCTGCGCTTGTTGTATACCATCTGTTATAACTTCCTGAAACACATAAAACCAAGTTAATAAACTGCAGGAAACAACTGAAGTTTGACTGACCTTCCCACTTAACAAAAATACCTTTTCTGTCATTCTCTCCCATCTTGCAATAATTTGTCTTTGTGATCTACTCAGTCTGTAGTGACTATCTGCACCTCGAGGTGGCGATCCTTGCAGTCCTCCAGTATGACTTCCCATTTTAGTCTTCAACTTTCTCGGAACTCCCTGCATGTGAAATCTAAGGCCTTCTATGTATCCAGTCAACTTCTTCAATGCAGTATCCATTTCTATACGTGATCTTGGACTCAGCTTATCCTTATCAAGTAGCTGTACAAGAAAGAAATGAAACAGTCAACAGGCAAGCTACAACTTCTTCGTGAGAAACCACCTACCTCCGAAATTTGTTGCCATTGATACTTCACTGACGGTCTACTATTCAGTACCCCCCCCCCCCCGTGTTGTTGCCTGTTTGATACGACGAAATTTGGCGTGTTGTACTTGAAAAGTTTGAGTGCAAATAGGAATGTCCTTCATTTCTGTTCCTGTACCAACCTGCTGCCGGATCAATGTCACATTCCGCACAACTACGTGTAAATAATCTGTGGTGATGTGTAGCAGCTGTTCTGCAAACTGTTTAGATTGGTGATCCGTTACATTGTCAGCAATGGTAGTCGACAGAAGCTGGACTGCAGGCTCCACTTGCTCAAGATCCAGAATCAGATCGTCAGGATCGATTGAACTGAGAAGGAGGGTAATATCCTTCGGTGACTGTGTCGGATCAGCCGTGGTCTCCGATGTCCTGAACACTGAAGTGAAGGAAACAAGGTGTTCACTTGTAAATATCCAGAGAATAATTAACCCATGGATATGTCACATCATAAGGTGGCGTCTGAGTTCAGCCATTAACGCTGTTTTGGGAAAATGAAATGAACACTTTATGCAATGATGTTAGGTTTTGAAATGGAAAAAGAACACAAACCATTTTCCCTGCTTTTGAGGAAAAAGGAAACTGTATCCAATTGTCTGTGTTTCAGACCTATTTCAAGAGATCTGATTGGTATTGAACATCTTTCCCATTCGTTCAGTCTACACAAAGAATCCGCCATACCAGCCGATTCATATAGCATCAACTACAGAACAAAAAGCCACATCAATATGACCAGAAATATACAAACTAATACTTCAGTACACATTACAGCTCAGTTTCAAAATATATTTATGGATGACCAAATCATAATCATATTTGTCTTCTTTTGTTCAATAACGCAAATACCGACCTTATTCACAACTTTTTCCTGTTCTTCGTTAAATGCCAAAGCTTTGAGCTCTGATAGAGAAACGGTGAGATGTGGAAACGTTTTTGAGTTAGACAGTAACGGAAAATCACCATCTTCTAATCTGCAACAGACATGTAACAGCGTCAAAGTTTGTTGTTTTAGATCCTTGATGACAACACAATTGATGTGATTTTGCATTTAAATTTAGTCATACTTGCACTTGTAAACTGTGTTGCTCGTAATGTCTAGTATAGAGATGAATTTATCACTGTAGGAGGAATGTTCAATAGCAATCTGTCGCCACCCGGCAACAACCTGATTTATTTCACAATCAATTCCACTGTTCAACAGATATTCCTGATGATAACAAGGCAAAATATTGATATAGTTAGTATCCGTTAGTATTCGCCATCTCCAAATGTATTCGCATGTCATAAAATAAGCTAACCTTGAAGTAAGATGTCTTCTGACTGTCCAAACCAAACTTCACAGAGTTTGTCAGTGAAAATCCAGACGGCACCCGTTTAGCGGAAAAGCAAGTCTTCGACTCATTTGTATTTGTAAGATACTTATCTTTAACTTTCAAGCCTGATACGTAAGAAAATTTGGATATGAAAAACATACGTGTTTCAACCTTTTTCAATCTTCAAAACAAATACTATCTTGAAAAATAAATACTCGCATCAAATCAGCTATAAAAGATACACCTAAAATATTACCTGTTACTTGATACCAACGAGGCTTCACGTCTGAAGGTTTATTCACCTTCTTGTCTGTCACACCAAGTTTAGATAACCATTTATTCCTGTACATTGAAGCCTTTGATACGTGCGGTTGGATATCTGTTGCAGGGTTCCTCTTGCCCCAGAGTAATTCTGAATCTATGCTGCTTGTTCTCGAGGCTGGGCTCGGTCGAACCAAGAGATGGTGTGGATTCTCATCAAAATAGTTTTGCAAATCTAGGCATAGTGTGCATGTGTTTGTCGTTAGTGCGATGTAACCCATATCCATGGAAATCACAACATTTTGTACATTTGTACTCGAGAAATGGGAAGAAAGATCCACGAATGCTGCCTTCATGTACCTCCGTAAACACCAAATTGCTAATTTCACCATAAGGAAAAGATTGCAGGATTTTAAAACCAGACTTGTCAGATCATGTTAATTTGAGTTATAAAAAAAGGATACAAATTGCAGATGGTGAATTGTATTCGACTAACACATCCCCATTTATCTGTGCCATGGAATTTTCAGTATTTAACTCGACTTGACCGCTACAATGCAGTGATCTGTTTTCTTCCCCAATTCTCACACCAACAACATATTTTCCTTGTCTCAGAAAAATGTGTTTATCTTTGAAAGCCAGAAGTTTTACGCGGTTTCCTGAAAAAAACAACACATTAATACACAACATTAGAAATAAAGCAAACGTGAAACAGTATATAATGTGACAGTACGGTACTTTTAGCATTCACAATGAACAGTCTAGAATTAGGCGTAATTATGCCATATCTGTAACATTACCTATTTGCTCTCTGGCCGTACAAAACACGTGTAAACATTTCGTAAACATTACACATAAAAACTAGTTAAGATTATTGATAAAAATACGTTTTCTTTACCACCATCGGGTGAAAATAACCAACAGATTGCGTCACAATCCCACTGATTCACACAGTGAATATCCAGCTGTGGTTCCGGGCTGTGAGCAAAGCAATATTCGTAGTACAGAATATCTCCACGCTTGTTTATTACTGCAAATCGTTGAGCGCTTTCTTCTTGCGTGTTCCATACTATGCTATGAAGTAGAAATGCCACTATCAAATGTGCTCTAAATTGATATTACTTGCTTATGAAGCCTTTGTTCACGCGTAACGATATAGACACCGAAATTCGGCCCGTCATGGCCCAATAGAGGTGTATACAATAAGCTAAATCGGACCGAAATTCAGGCTAAATGGGGTTCCAGACCCATTCTACCCATCAAAGACACCGTCATCATTGGCACAATGTTAAAACGTATCAGTCCGAGTTTCGGTGTGGGTGTCTGTATCGTTACGTGTGAACAAGGCTTGAGAAATGGAAGAGGAGTTGACACTGTCATCTAATCAACACTGATGAAAATTATCCTAGCTGGTGATTGTTACATAACTGGAACTGTTCCAGGGCTGGAATATACTGGAGTGTTTTGTAAATAAACAGTGAATGTTATGTAACCATCTGCAGTGGTCTGATTTATGGTGACAAACTTTGTCTGCCTTCTCTCCAAAAACACCTCACAATTTGTTCCATAGGCGGTAAGATCAGTGCGCTTACCGTTTGAGGTACACATACACTCCTACCTACTCAAACGGTAAACGCACTGATTGTACCGCCTATGATTTGTACCTTTCTACTTTATTTCTAAGTGTTGGACCCCTGGTCCCTGTAGTTGTGTGCAAGAACAACACTGAACCATCATGTCCAAGAAGATGCAAGACTTCTCTTGTTTCAGCGACACCAGCGATTTTGACGTCTATTCCCTCGATTTGCTTGTAAAAACGATGAATCACGAATTGCAAAACATTTTGGTCATCATTTGACGCCATTGCTGTAAATGAGTTCTCCTAGAATGTTGTAAATAGGTCATGTGCCTGATATGGTAGCAAAGGTTGACATATGGGGTTTTCAGGGATACCCCCCCCCCCCGGACAGGACAGGGATAACCAAATAAATTTTGAATAATTCCCAATAATTTTGAATAATTCCAAATATACAGGGGGCAGGGGTGGGGAGATGGGAGGGACGCCCTGGCCCCATCTGGAAATCTTGGATCCGCAAATGAGGGGGTACCCCCCCCTCGTGGACAGAACACACACCTGTGAAAAAATAGCCTCCCGTCATACACGCGGGCGGAAATAATTGGTTGGCGCCACCTTCAGTGTTAGCGCCTCTAGTCTTGGAGATCCATTCCTGAAAAATTTAATAAGATAAAAACGAATTGCTTATTTGGAATTATTCAAAATTTATTGGTAGGACAGAACAGATACTGCCAGTGACATGTAAATTGAAAAAGAATCAGGATCACTGACTCAAAAAGTTTATCTGCTGCGTGAACAAGAGACTAAAGTTTATCAAATAGTTCACAAAATATACTTCATACAAATACATTCAGACCACTGCTCAAAATTTGTCAAGTGTTACAATATATTTTGTTAACAGGGTTTTAATGCCGGAAAATTATTTTTCCCTTGATATTAACAATAAAGTAACATGCATCTGAAATAACCACCTTAAAAAGTTCTTAAATTAACGATGACCATGATCACAGAGGACTGTATTTTCATCTTGTATCTTCAAATACATTTCTATTTTTTGAGAAATATCAGCGGATCCAGGATTTGGTCGGGGAGGACAGTATTTTTTTTCGAAGTTTTGCCGACGTAGCGATGCAAGCCAATATTAGTCGGGGTGTTAGGGCTCACCCCGCCCCCCGCCCCCTCCGGATCCGCTTGTGGGATTTTTGAGTGTTTAGAACCAGGAAACTGTACTGTACGACTTGTTTACAAATTATAGCCATTGGTGGATCTAGGGGGTGCGCCCGGAACGCGCCCCCTCCGGGATAAAATTTCTTCACTTTGATCATGCAGTTGTCGGGGAAAATAGTAGGTTAGTGCCCCCTTAGGGATTGGAAAATCCTGGATCCGCCACTGATAGTAGACTGGCTTAAAAGTATCTAATACAAGTCGTAACCATATATTTCCCTTTCAGCCAACTTTGTTTCATTTTCATATACTTTTTGGGAACACTGGCCAAAAATAGATTGACACTAGTCCGAGAAATCATGAATCCGCCACGGGAAGCGTACTGCACAGTATTCAATCCAAATTAAGATACTGTATGATAATATGAGCAATAAAATACAAATTGTAAGTTTGAAAAAATCCACCTTTTAATATAAAACAAGTAAAATGCGCTTGAGTAATATACATAAATGGAACATAATATTTTCTCCAAAAGATGATGAAAATAGAACAACAGTCACAAATGAAGTTGAGCTTTAAAATTTCTAGTATTTGCTACATTTGATTTGATTTACTTAATCTCCTTTGACTTTAGTTTCTCCGTATGCCTGCACAGCAGCCAGTTTTGCAATTGTGATCACTAAACCTGGAACATTTGGCATCTGAAAATCAAGAAGGTTGTAAGTTAAGTTAGGCCTGCCAGAAGCTAATGCATTAATAGAAATGGACAGAACAAATTTAGATGTCACTCACTGCACGAAGTTGAGGGTTAACAAAAAATAAAATTCATTAACACAATAATCCCGCAGACATAGAAAGTTGGTGATGAGTCTGCGAGACAGTCATGCATTCCACCACACTGGCATGGTGTTGAAAACAGAGGATTCTAACAAGAAAGCTCTCGCAATAACATTACGAGCATACCTACCACAGCCCCTTCACTATGATCACTTTAGATCCAGACCTAGCCGAGGGAGGGGTGGGGTCAGGTCAAGTGGCCCATGGTCTGGGGCTAAGCTCAGGTGGCCCATGGTGGGGTGGAGGGGGGGGCTCAGGTCAGGTGGCTCAAGATCCAAGCTTGATGGGTCAACAGTTCATGGACCGAGCCTCCCCTCCTGTGGACAGACAAACACCTGTGAATACATTACCTTCTCCAGTACTATTACGTGGTCGGTAATAATGAACAAAACACAGGCGGCGGATCATTTTTGTTTTTTTGGTTTTTTTTAAAGTCATGGGATTTTCAGAAAATCTGGCAAAATGTAAGGTCGGCACTCCCTGGCCGATGCAAATCCTCGATCCACCACCGCAAATGTTACTTAGACATTAGCATTTTTTCTTTCATAGTCAAATCCTTTATTCGCAAGTGCATTGTAGCAGTAGGGAGCATGTGCAATACATCAACAACCGGTTAAACAAACCAAGTTGATTGAATATCTACAGGGCGTGCCGACCCACTTGGGGAGGGAGACATTAACATACAATTTTACCGAATTTTCCAAAAAAACAGAATCACTTTGGGAACATTTTGATCGTACTTGGCAATGGGCGGAGTACAGACATTGTTTCATGATAGACTTTACTTTTACATAAATAAACAACAAGAAAGTCCTCCTAAGTGACCGCAAATGGCGACACGCCCGCGGCATAGCATGTTTTCGGGGGGGGGGTACCCCTTGTCCTGTGTGGGGGTGCCCCCCCGTCTTATCTGGTGGCGGTACCCTTGTCCTGTCCTAGGGGTATTCCCCAGCTTCAGGCCTGACTGGGGTATCACCCCCGGCTACGGGCCTGACTGGGGTACCCCCCGCCCCCCTCCTACCAGGAAAGAACCAGGGGGTACCCCCCACACCCACCCGCGAACTGACAAAAAAACTGAAAACATAACCTACATAATCATTTGCCGTGGACCGTCCGTTTTCGAGTATGATTTCCGCGGGTGGGGCATCTCCGCCTAGATCCGCCAATGCAGCAAACAAATAATTCACTTACGTAAACGTTGGGATCTCCCAGTAGCAAACCATAAATGAGCCACGAAACACCACATAACAAACCAGCAAACAGCATAATCGGTGGCATTCCATCTGCATTCTTATTGCGAATATTATTAACCTTGACAAAAATGATGAAAACAATCATGCAAACCTTAACAATAAGAAAGGCAAAATAATATTTACCACGTGTAATTTTCACACTAATTTCTGCTTTTACAAGGTAAACGTCGGAATATTTAAAGCCACAATAGGCTGTGAATGTACCAGTTCTATAGCAGGTAAGCACAACAGAAACGTTGTTATTGAACTGGATGTGCCGCCCAATATATCCGCCCTAGTGGTATCATTATCTATAACTTGGTATAGATATGTGTATAGAGCTGTTACATAGGCCACCGCCATACTCAGATATGTTACTGGTTTTGTCTGTAATAATAAAGGAAATTCATACAACAAGAAACAATTGTTCATCTATTTTTACCTCAGGGGTATCAAGACACATTTTTCTGAGTGATTGCATTAACGAGATTAAATGGTTTCTGTTCTTCATTTTGTGTTCTGCGCTCATACATTTATATTCGCAACTACTATCGGTGGAATTAAACATTCGAAGGACAAATTACAGATTTACCTTTGGAGTGACCACTGTGATGTACATGTACACGTACAGCACGTTGAGGATTGTGCCAAATCCATTCAAAAATATGAGCGATGGAATTTCTTGAAAGTACGCATAGTGCGTAAAGGCAGAACAACTGAAAAGTGTAATGTGCAGTTTTTTACAATGTCCACTTGATTCATTTATAAACACGCAACTTCCACATTCATTTTCAAGTTTTCTGTAAACATGCATGTATTGTTGGGTTATAAAATCGTAGTCTATGTAAAAAAAAAATCCGACTAAATGAATATAGGGAAAAGTAGCCAACTTGGAAAGCATGGTTTCGGGTCATTACACAACCTCACCAGGAGGTACAACCTACCGCAAATTAAAGGCCGCATTGTAAAGGAAATCCAAACTCAGCGACCCCTTTTGTTTCAGCATCTTCATCCTTCTTTTTGCGCCAATGTTAATTCAATGGAGAATTGCAACCTCTTATTGGTAAAGGAAAAATCTTATAACTACATAACTTTTTGGTTTATAGTAATGAAATTTGCATTAAAATGAACTTAATATCAAACTCTAGAGCTTAGGCTACTTA
>JBCAUG010253122.1:0-18378 GCA_038406175.1 Haplosyllis leylae
CCCCCCCCCCCCCCCCCCCCCCCTCCACATAACGAAGTGAACCATTTTTGGCTGGAGACCAGGTCCTGTTTAAGGTTTTTTCAATGCTGAAACGTGCATATGCGTTACACATTCTCAAGACTCTCTTCTTCACGTTTATGGTATATCTCGTGAATATTAAAAATTGATAAAAATAGTACTTTGTACTTTAATAACTCTGTGATTTCATTATTACAAGTGACCCCAGAATTTTTTGGTTCCAATCTAAGTTTTAGTCCATGCCTTTCATGTAAAGGAAACAGGTAAATCATTACACTTCCTAAAATAATATTCACAAATTGTTTTTATATCACATAGACGACTCGGGGGGGGGGGGGGTTTCGATGGCACCTCTTTACCACTAGACGACAACGACATTATTTTTTGTCGTCAAGTGTGAATGGTATCATTGGCGACCAGGCAACTCATTTCTTTTTTTCATTCCTGATGACAAAAAATATAGATAAAAATGCATCGTTGTCGTCTAGTGGAAATTGGCCCTGAATGTTACACACTTTCTGTGAGCCACCATGATTGACCCAAACTTCATGGGGTTCTGTTTTGTTACAAGTCTCCATGTTCACTCCATGAGTTACAATTACCATCTTTGTGATTTCTGGTAATGGCTGCCATCCAAGATGGCCAACATTATGTTAAAGTTGAAGATTGACTCAAATTAAGTGGGGTTCGGTTTTTGTTGCAAGCCTCTCTGTTGACTCTATGAGTTGTAATTGCCATTTCTGTGATTTCTGGCAATGACTGCCATCCAAGATGGTTGACAAGATAATAACTAGTGAACGATGGTCACCAATGGGCCCCTCCACCTAAAATGCAATTTTGAGTTTATCTGAGTTTTCTGAGTCCCCCCCCCCCCAGTTTGTTTCAACATTCATTTGTAACCTTTCTGCACTGACAAGTGCCAAAAAAATCTTCAAAAATCTGAAACATTTGTGTGTAACCCAAATCCAACCGCTTAGGTAACTCTACCGCGTCACCAAATAGTGAAATATTAAAGAAATGATGTGCTGAGCAAAGTGAGGCAAAAAGAAACTGGTCTCGGTAATCTCAGCATTCACTTTCCATTCCCAAAAACCAGCCCCACAAGGCGGTACTGGTTAATAATCAGCAAACTTAAAATTGAAAAAGATTTCTGTCATAGTGGCACATATATCTTTGACTTATTGGTGGCTCGTTAGAGCCACCTTAGTGGTTGAGTTGGGGGCCTCGTAACATCCTGTCCCAAGCCTTAGGCAGTTTAATGATAATGAGGCCTACTTTAACCTGCAGTCATTGGTTGGAATTTGTTTACACAGAATGGTGCCATGACATCATTTTGCACGTGCCACCAATTGGGTCAACGACGCAACGTCATTTTTAAAATAAATTTTGTCATGTTTTATGTTAATTTCTGCTGGCTTTGCTGTATTCATTATCTGTTATTCTTTCTTTTAGGGTATTATTGCTTCTACTTGAAATTTGGTTTATTGGTGACTCGTAGAGGTACCTTATTGATGGAATTGGGGTTGCTGCATGACTTTTTGGAGCATTCTTTGCATGCGAGATGAAAGATATTATTTTCATGTGGAGGGGAACACATGAGGTGGGATTGAAATGAATCTCGGATATGGAAGGTGGGGGATGTGGGGGGGAGTCATTCATGTGAGATGAGATTCACTCATGTGAGATGAGATTCACTCATACAAGATGAGATATACTCATGTGAGATGAGATTTACTCATATGAGACGAGATTTACTCATACGAGATAGATTTACTCATATGAGATGAGATTTACTCACCCAAGATGAGATTTACTCATGTGAGATGAGATTCACTCATATGAGATGAGATTTACTCACACAAGATGAGATTCACTGATGCGAGATGAGATTTACGTGAGATGAGTTGCACGCTAGATGAAAGATATTATTTTCGCACGGAGGGGAGCACACGAGGTGGCATTGAAACAAACCTCATATACAGAAGGTGGGGGGAGGGGGGGGAGGGGCATTCATGTGAGATCTTGCATAAATCTCATCTTGCATAAATTTGATCTTGTGTAAATCCCATTTTGCATAAATCCCATCTTGCATAAATCCCATCTCACGTAAATCTCACGCAAGACGAGTCACCCAGTGAAATTGTTCACTCCTTGATATTTTTGTGTTTCGGTTCTGTGAAATAATTCTATTCAGAAAGTGGCCATTTGCAACAGTCATCTGTACATCAACTACCAAATCCAGTGCATAACGCCATATAGTGTCATCGTGGTGTAATCTGCAAAGCGCCAACCCAATTATCTGCCAACATAAAAACACATCTTGTCCTTCGAAAGCCCGTAAACACAGCAAAGCCTTACTTAAGTTCAGAAGTGAACCCTACAGACCAATGCATTATCTTTTCCACCAAAAATTCCTGTTTTATAGTGTCAAAGGAAAAAGATGAAACAGTCCCATCTGAAATGAATACACATAGCCATACAGTAAGCCACTTAACTTCGATGTCCCAAAGAAGATATTGATGCCAATAAGGTAACGAACCCTATAGGATGGGCTGGTATAAACAACTTTAATGGTACCATGTTGCATGTGAGAAGACAGCTTGTCACTACATGCGAGAGATAGATCCACTGTGACATTGCGGCAATATGAATTCATTTCTAGCTGTCCACCCTCGGGGCTTATGGAATGAAAACAATGCTTCCATTTTTGGTTCCATTAATATGGAAAAGCAGTTCCCTTTCCATTTATTGGCTCAATAAGACAAAACAAAAAATATTGTATTTCAATGTTCGTCTTCTCCTCCGCCAAAGTATTCTTGCGGAGGAGATTCAGGGGAGAAATATGAAATAACAGTAAGCAGGCATCTCCGGTCTGTGCTCACGCATATCATTTACTAGGTGCCACATACCAGTCAAATGACCAAATATAAGTAAACCACCACACCATTAATTTCCTCTGGGCTCACAACATATTACTTCTGATAATACCAGTCTCCCTGAAGTGAATCATTACTGCAGAATCTCAACCAGTATGGCTGACGATGGAACAATACCATAAACGCACCGATTCCTTATTTTTGCAGAATGGAACTGTTAGACAATGAATATGGATGTTCATGACATTATCATTTCACTGGAATAGAAAAATCCTTTTCCGGTTGAAGCTTGTATACGTATATTTATTTCTGTTGATGTGTACGCGTCCTAAGCTTGCTTCATTAAATCCACTACCTGCTTGATTTACCATAATTCCTTTATTCATTACTGCTATTAGGATTAGTTCATTAATCCTCTGCCTTTCTTAATAAAATTCGATTGAAAAAATTGCCCACAACTGTTGACGTGTATAACAAAACGAGAATGAAAACAACAATCAGGACATATATCCGATTCGGTGTAAAGTCGGGAACGAAGACAAAATTATTTCTCAAGTATTTGGAAATTGTGAAAATTGCACAAGATTGTTGTACGTAGGATTCGCGAGAACTGATTTTCGGAAGGAAGCATAACTAGTCTAGTTTGCTCTGAGATGTAATAATAAAGATAGACTTAGGAATTAACAGAAATTAAATATTGTGATTACACTGTGATCCAATTGTCGGAGTCAATGGTAAGCTTTCAAATAATTACGCTAACGTATTCAAAGATACATTGACAATCCAATAATGGTCGATGGAATACAAGGTAAAAGAGTCGGTGAGCCTCAATATCGCAAGTTATGGATGCTGTGCTTTCATGAATAAAATTAGTTATTTCAAATTCACCCCCGGGGTCTCCTATCTATAATGACATTTACTCTAACACATCTTATTACACTCCTGCGGAAAGGAAAATCTTATTACGAGAGGAACCCTCAGCTATTGCTTTTGTTTAATTGTATCAAAACCTTTCGCACACAACTCATTACCTTAGCCAACAAAAATGTCTGACAAAGGACTTCAAGCGGCAATTACCGTTCTACACCGGCGGCGCGGTTTTCTATTGTTCTGGCTGGACCTTTAAATTCAATTAACACATGGGTCATGCATGACCACTCACAGCATAGAAGCACAGCCACAAATAGTGAGCACAGGACAAAGTTTTATTATTTTTTCGACTTTTGTTTCAACCTTTAATGACTTTTTATAGATTCTAAAAAAATTATTTCAACCAGTAATGACTTTTTAAGCCATCAGACTTTTGAAAATTAGTTACAGCCATTGTAGAAAAAAGTTAACACATCAAGACTTTTTGCGGTTACTCCAATTACCACACTCACTCTAAAATTATGACATTGAAAGGACATTCTAATGCTTTCATAAATTTGACTTTTTCAGAGGTACAACATGTCAAAGTTAAGAAGAAGCCAGGTAAGTAAATTCTTAAGTTTTCTTTCACTAAACAGACGATTACACTTCCCACACCAACACAACGACTAATAAGAGACGAAATTAGATTGTCCAATTTGCTATACTATATGGCACACCATGATAACCTAATCTAATAATGTGCTAGTCTACGACAAAAAAGCTACAAAACCCTAATTTCCTTTGGGGCTTTCATTCTCCTATTACCTCTGTGGCCGCATTATTTTATTAAATGAAAGCGCAATAAATGACCACAGAGTCACACATCACGTAAAAATTGCAATATAATACAATGAAATGATGATGTCATTGGTCGACATCTAAATCCATGGTCTCACACAACACACAGGATAATATGATCCCTGCTATTATTAGAAATTGGTTAATTCAATAGTCATGTAAAACATATTGGCACTGGTAATTAACATTGTTATTTCAGGTTCTGCTGCAAGTCATGGGTCTTATATGGTATTCTGAGAAGAAAGAAAATTTTGGAAGAATTATTGGCAGAAATGTTTCTTTCAGATAAATGTACACATTTATTTAGAAATTTATTTAAATATCTCTCAATGTGAATCCCTGTTTCTGTTTTGGGATCTAGTTTGGTTGATTTAATATCTTCCAAAGTCATTTTAACTCTGATAAGGTTTTCTACAGTTCACAAATTAATGCAGCTTCTCTTTTACAAAACCGTTAAAATAACTCTTTAAACTGTGGTCAAAATCACCCGACATTTTATTAAGAGTTTCAATAAAATTTATCAGTAAATAATCTCAAGTGAACTGATGTTGCACATTTCAATTAACCCCGTTTGATATTTGAAATTGGAAATTGATCAAATTTGTATGTATGGCAGTTATTTCGGAACTCACAACAAGTACATCGCGTGTGAAAAGACAGCTTATCATTACACTGGGAAGAAAGATAGACACTGACAGTTTGGTAATATGAATTCATTTCTAGCCGTCTACCCTAGAGGTTTGTCTGACAAAAACAATTTCTCAATATCTCTGAAGAGATTCATTTTTGCGGAATGTCGAAGTTTTGAACATCAAACTCAAGTCATCAATTCCCATTTATCTTCCCACATATTGGTATCTGAAACTAGGCGAATTGTACTGCAAAAGGGCTGATATTCTAGCTGTTCACCCTCTGATATTCTAAAAAGGCATTCACCACATAACTATCATTTATGCATCGACATGCTACGAGCAACGACTTGGAAGTTGGTCAAATCTTGATGAATCTTGTGTACCATCATAGCTCTTGAAAGAAAAAGTATTTAGTCTGCTGCAAACAAATGTCAGCATTCAACAGAAAAGCATACAAAGCAACAAAAAACAGTCTGTGTATCTAAATTGAGACTCATTAGCTGCACATGGAATGTAAAACTTCCTAAGATGGTATTATCTTTCCTTACGGGGTCTAATAAATTACAAAGAGGGAGGCTGATGGCAAGTTAATATTTCCTGTCTACCGTAACGTAATTAGCACTTCAGTCTTTCAACATTACCACTGTTAATTGACATTTATGACTCTTCATAAATATTCCCTATGAAAGGATGCGCAAGGGAGGAGTCCACTCGTACATATAGTGTCAATTGAGTTACTTAGGCTTTGCTCACAGATGACCCTCATAATAAAGTGATTACGTGAGGGGTGGACATGTCTTACCGCTACCATATTCCAACATTATTTATGGATTCTGTTCACAAAAGACTGATGTGCAGAATTAGCTTCTCCTTTACTGAAAATAAATAATAGTGTTCTGGCTTACCAACCCCAGTACACAACTCAAAGGAGTTGATACATCGTTGACAGGAATTGGAAGATGCTTTTGGTAACATTGAAGAGACTCAAAAGAGAAAACAATTAAGGCAAAAAAGGCTTAATATTTAACAAAATCCCTTCTTTTATCTCATGCCTGTAGTTCACTCCTTTTAGAAATTCGTTAACTAGGTCACTGATGAAATTACTAGCGATAACTGTTCCCATAATTCGCAGAAAGATTGCTTTAAACTGTTGCAAAGTGCTACCAAATAAATCTTGATCACTTATCAAGCAACCATTCAAGCGCAATGAATTGCCTTCCTCGCTGATAAAAAGAAAATCTTCACTGCTTCGGCTCTGCGGCGATGAAGACATTTCTGATCGAAAACACAAAATCAACTCCCGACTTGATATGAATCATTCACATGTAAATGACAAAATAATTCCGCGTACTGTCTAACTTCTGAAAGGACAGCTTATGTACATCTCGACTTCTTACGTTTAATTCCGTCTAGTAATGCGACAGATGTGACAGAACTACAAATGTCGTGCTTCACATAAATGGTTTTCTAATATTTATCCTTGGTGTCACCAAGTGAGTTTGCTTTTACCTCAATGAGACAAGTAAACAGCCTTAATCGGATTTTAAGGTTTTAAGAAGAAGGTCAATCAAGTTTAGCTATAAGAAGGATGAATTTTAATATTTCATAAACATCATCCCACGCTCATTTGAAAATATTAACATCCTTTATCACTGCTTAGCCTAAGTTTGGTTTTAACAGACAACATTAGTGAACCGTGTTAGTTTAATCCCGCTTTTCTTGCAGGTAATCTCAACTTTGAGAAACATGCTTCGCTTCCTTCACAAAGCCTCTTACCGTGACAAAAACTTGCAAGGCAACCAAAGTCTACGGGAACTGCGCAATAAAATAAAAATAAAAACCAAGAAGCGAAGAATTTCACTTCGGTGGCTCGTCCCCTCAACTTTGGTGGCTCGTCACTCTACACGTGAGTACCTCCCACATGTGAATGTCCCCTTCACACGTGAGGTGAGTGCATACCACACGTTAATGTCCCTGCACATGTGAATTTTCAAACTGCCAAAGTGACCAAAAAACATCCCGTCAACTACGTAGGTAGCTCTTACGAACCACCAATATTTCTAAAGGGCTGCATTTTTCAGCTGCAGTCCGACTTCCGAACAATACAGCGAAATGATTTCAGCACCCCCGCGTAAAGATGCAATTTTCTTCAGAAACCAACCTTCGTTTTCAATTTCTGGACGAAGGAAGGAACCTGGAATTACTCCTTGTGTGTTCCAAAGTGAAGTACTGCCTCTGTTAATTAAAGTTCCTTACACCTGATACAGCAATAGTATTATGCGTTGTTGAAAGGCAGTTTTAATCGTTTCAATCTGTTTCGTTCTGCGGTCCTTTATTTAACGGAGACTTAACCTAAATCTCTGTGTATTTTTATCCCAAGCTTTCACGATCACTCGCCCACTTGGGTGAATAACCTTGAATACACGCTCGCCCACTGAGGCGAATTACCTTGGAATACATACTCGCCCAAACTGAAATCAACTACCCAGACCTAAATGAGATCCGTTTCAGGACCACTAAACTATACCCAGCCAAAGCCAGCGAGTGCATTGATTTCAACTCGCCAATGGGAAATCCTAATTGCCATTGGCGAGCGGGAAAGTGTTAAACATTCAGTGACTTAAACCTAACTTTTGTGGGTACCAATTTTACACAATGTTGGTAGCGTAGATTCAGTTTTAAGAAACCTGCAAGTACCATCTTGATTTTAGCTCATATGGACTCAATTTAAAAACACCGAGAAGATATTCTGAAGAAAGATGTAAAGTTTGTGGGCGTAATTATAACGAAACTCTTTCAAAGAATATGAAAGGGGCTGGCGTAGACACATAAACAAACGTATAAATACTGGATGATGTTTGCATGCGCACATAAAACGCCTCCCAATACATCCTGTCGGTATTATATGAACCACATCTATCGGATTCAAGGTTTTGAGTAAAAGATCAAAGCAGCACAAATAGAAGCTGTTTCTCTATTACAAATCCAATACTATGGAACAGGCAGCTTTGAAATCTGATGCAAAGTCCATAAAAATGTGCACAGCACACAGTGTGCACGGTAGAAAAAGCCTCGGGAAAGATGCGGACGAGAAACAAAAGGTAAAACTAATACCACCTGCACTAGCATGCCTTCATATCAAAGAACAAATGGCCTTTAAAGTACCGTACAGTCTGTACCTGGTTAGAAGCTCTGGTAGGTTTGCCAAACAACAAGAACGCAAATTTCAGAGCGATATTTCAACGATCCAATGAAACTTTCCAGTTAGACAGGAAACCTACACTGTGACTATGCATCAGGTTATTAGGTATTATGTCACGCTTTCCTGAATTCACTGATGTAATACCTGCTCGTCAAGAAGCGTTCATGACTCTGTAGCCTGGAGAAAGGTACCAAAGGCTTGAGAAGGCGAGAAATTCAGTCAGCTAGAACTGTTAGGATTTTATCCTTTTTCGCAATGCCTCACACAGGCAAGCAGCAGTGGCCACCTGAGCGAAATTCATATGTGAAGGGCGACCTTTTTGTTGCGACCCTTGTCCAACATTTATGATTCTTTACATGAACATAGCTTTACAGTATGATGTTGGCATATTCTATTAAGATGTCATCAAGTCAGAAAACAACATCTGCAACTGTAGCCTCGGGTGCGCAGGTGGCTTATAACTCTTTTATCCTTAATCCTTCTAGTCCCTGTACTCAGTTTTTCGAAGCTGTCTACTTTGTTTTCAGAGAAAGACTTAACAAAGTCCCTATCCCACTGCGCACCTGACAGAAAGCCTTTAAATATTACATCAACCATCCACGTCTGCTCTCTTAGAGCCACAAGAGCCTAATCCCTCGCTGGAATCAGACTCTTCTCGGGCAGACTTCACTCTAAAACGCAAGGAAAGCTTTATCAATTACCACATTGATCACAACAAGACAATAAACACAGTCAACGTTCTATGGTATGAGCTTGCCTTTTGCTTTTGTCATCAAGGACAGAGAGAAACAAAACAGCACATATCAATTAGGGGGTTTAATGCAGTCCATCACGTTCCACGGTTACAAAGACAGCACAGATGTGGACAGAAGTTCATTGCAATTATGCTGATGCTTTAATTAGGTTTTGTCTCTCTTCCCTACATAAAATTTGTTTTGATATATTTCGGCAAATTCAGGAAAATTGAAGTATTTGCGCTGAGAAATACAGATCCGAACTAAGTTAGTTCTTATTAATGATCGTCTTAATTAAACGCTTAGGCATTCTGTCAGAGGATAATTAGGACTATCGTATGAACTACCGTCATGATCAAAGACAGCGTACGAATCCGTTATTTGCGTCTCTTGTTTCCATCACACGACAACAAAACAGGCTACGTTAGAAACCTGATGCTAAATCCATAACTATATTGAGTCAAAAGCACAGAAGTAGAGCTACACACAGATAACGCCTAAACTTTATGGCAAGCAACACTCATCACTTCTCCAATATTACTTCATATTTCCCTGGGCATAAGATTTCAAACAACCATCCAGATTGCCATCATCCACTTCGACAATATGGCGTCTTAGAACCTGCAACATTGCTGCTTATGAGCTTCGTGTAATTGAAGTCTTCGTTGTCCAGATATGTAAGAACCTTATCATTACTATATTTGAAAATTTGTCGCATGAACCACAAAACAGTCATTGGCACATGTTATTGGCGTTTCAGGGGCAATGAAACTTTTGTTTCACGTTGTTACAAACATTCACAATATTTGAACAATTTCTCCTGAAGAAAGTTTTTGAGTTTTCTTTGAATCATAGTCCAATACTTAGAAGTCAACTGAGTTATGACAATAAAACATCCTGCGTGTATAAAAGTTATGGTTAAGACTTCAACTTCGAGCAAATGAAATTCCCTAACTAGCTTAAATTACCACTTTAATTAGTAAGAAGTCAAGAATTATAAGTAGACATACATTGGGCACTACGGACTATACAAATTCAATCACACTTGTACATATGACTGAAGCAATAAGAGTGAAAAATATTCAAGAGCACAATCTGTGCCTGCTGAGTCAATATCTCAGGAGACCATTGCATACCAGAATTTTGCATGTGGCAAAGGCCTAGAGAAATCATAGAAGTTGAGGAAATTAGTGACTGGGCATATTGCTAATCATATCAATAATTCATGTACTCAATTACTTTAGCTGATTGTCGTCTCCTTTCAAGGCATTATACTTGACGAAAATAAATACAGAATCTCGTATGTCCTTGCAGTAAGTGCAGGTCACGGAATGTTCATGATATATTTAACATTCACGTCATTATTCATAATTATTCTTTTCTGTTGTTATGGTGTTAATTATTTGAACCATAGACCATTATTGTGTTTTGCGCAATGGGCGGGATGCTTATGTAGATTCTTTGACAGTAATTTTCAGATTGCATGTAATTATAAATTGGATCAAAATGGGCTCACACAATTATTTTGAAAAAAAGTTGAAAAAAAAGTATGAAAAGTACTTACATTGCTGCCTTTTTGTCGTAACGGTTTGCTTTTAAGGAGGCCCGCAGTTTCTTTTTATGATTTTTGCCCTCATAATGTTGGTGTGCTTGTTTTGTGGAATTAAACGATACGCCACATGTTTTACAGTAGACATCTGGATGTATGTCTGCTGTTGTTGTGGTCGTACTAGACGTAGTCGTTACTGTTGTTGCAGTACTTGCATTAGATATTGTGGTGTTGGTACTGCTTGTGGCACTGTCCGTACTGCTTGGTGGACTGCCAATGCTAGTACTACTGGACGTGGTGCACGTTGTACTACTACAACTGGATGGATTGCTTTCTTGTTTTATGGAGGGCTGAAAATAGAAAAACGAAACGAATTATTAAAACATTGTTTTACAAAGATTCACATACAACTGCTATACTGGAGGTTTAACCTTGAATTTTCAATGACTTATTCTGCTATATTCTAATTCTAATACGCATATATGGCTGAACGAATTCATTATCATTAAACAAACTAAGAATGGCATTTGACAGTATTTTCACAAATCGATGTTAATCTGGGGCACCAAGGCTGCTCCATGTGCAATTTCATAGAAAAGCTATTTGTGCAAATATGATCGTTTCAGAAAAGAATCGCCTGAGCTCGGCGGGCAATGTCTACTCTCAAGTAATGAGATTGCCTACATTTAGAGTGTTTCAACCTTTTGCGCCCATTTTCAATATTGCTCTGAAGCGGACTCTATACTACTTCTGTCACTTAACGCATCTCGATTGAACAAACTAGACTTTGCACAGGATCCCTTCAGGTTCTGAGCGGGTGGTAAACCAGGTCAAAGAAGATCTATTGTCCGAGAGTTACTATCTTACACTATTATATCTTAATATGAAGTACATTTCACAACTGGAAACACGTACACTTTCATGGAAACATTCATGAGAATGTAAACAGAAAACGATCAAGTTCGGCGTGCTTATGGCATATTTATTTACGATTGCATTACAAATCGCAGATAATACGTTGTAAAAACCAATACTGCAGATAAGGAGGCTGAAATTGTATGCTGAGAGGTACGAACAAGATGAGAAATAAACACACACCGAAAGAAAGATGTTTCTCTCCTTTTCTTCGAGCACATAAATTAAAGCAATCAATATGAATGGTGCGGATGACAGAGAGAACAACTTTTTAGATTATTTACACTCGGAGGAAGTCAGTGACAAGTAGTTGGTTCTGTGTCTACACTGCAGTGATACCATGCATGATTTGCCATACACTGTTAACCATTTACAGATATGATCCATCATTGCTCTCTGACAAGTAATCACAGAAAACATTACCTCATTCATAAAACTTTATGCCCTAATTGATAACAATAGAAGACATGATTCAATTTCGCCAGATGAGCTAAAATAACCGATCTACTATGGGAGGTAATTGTTGCTATTTGGATTAACGTTTATCCAATTTTAATTGCGGTAACGTTCTCATTGATTCATCATTCCGTAAATGTATCCTCTATCAACTGTCATTTTCAGTTTTCTACTGCAGTTCCTTTCACCAAGTCATATGGAGATATTTAGAAACAGTAAATTCCAGAACAAGCCGGGAAAGTGGTCAGACATATGTTAACATAAAAAACACTCGGGGATTCCAACAGAATCTGTGGTTCTGGTAGTTTTAAAGGTATTGAAAAAAAACCTTTCAGGTACACTTAACTATCCAACACTGATCACAGTTTTCTTAATGGATGGAATGAATGCATTTTAAGAAAAAATAAAGCTTTTCAAGACGTGCAACTGTCAGAATCACAAGGACAACAATAACAGCTGAATCCGAATACTGGTCAGATGTCGGGATGTCTGACAGAAAGCCATTATGAATTTGTTTTTAAATTTTGACATTCTTGATGGAAATAAGCATGACCTAATTACATGCAAACTTTCCGCAAGGCCTTTTACGAACGGAAGAAAATTCTGAAAGACAACCACGTGACATTTATTTCAAGGCTAGGTATAAGCAATTTGCACAAAAGATTCCTATCCTGATAGAACATCCGTATTCTTTGCCATGGGATGTTGACAATACGACAGCATGTACATAAAATTTAAATGAACTAGAACGTCTCCTTTAATTGGTGTTGTACAGTTAGAAAGAATAATAAGTATTACACAATTTTGAATACATTTTCACTACAAGGTTTCAGATTTTTATTTGTTTCAGAATGCATGGACAACTATGGAAAGCTGACCATTAAATAAGCAAAGGATTATTTCTGGCCTTACCATTCAAGCATCATCCTTGAAATTTTCACCGTATTAAATCACTAATAAGTGCACAAAATATCGGTCTAAACCAGCTCACTGCAAAGAACAACCTGTCTCACCAAAGTAATAAGCATTTTCATTTTCCAGAGCTTCAAACGTTGTTTTCATAAGATAATATATTGTTTTGGAGCTGATCAGGTGTGTAATTCTAGACATAAAGTCAACATAATATCCAATATGATAAAGGTTACTTAATTTTGATTCTGAAATAAAATCAAAACGAAAGGCGACACTGCTATAATACCTGACCAACATATCATTTGACATATGGAAAATATGATTTTCAACCAGCACGCACTCTGCTCCTAATGCGGCAAGATACAATGATGCACAACTTGAAATGTGATAATACGCCTCCAAATAATCTACATTCAATACGCTTTGAAAATGAAACAATGGTATCAAGCATCCAGCAGGAAACACGCAAATATCTCAGCAACTGGTTTAATTCTACATTAATTCTCAAAAACGACCACTACTATTACCAAATCCCTGAAATGCAGATACATGCCATTGTGGCCAAAAAGGTTTTCCAGATTTGGATTCCAGAATGAAAAGAGAAATGAGTCAAACTGCCTCTGCGTCCATACTGCAGTGATACAATGCATGATTTGTCACACATTGTTACCAATTTACAGATGTGATCTATCATTGCTCTCTGACAAGTAATCACAGAAAACATTATCACATTCGTAAAAAAATCATACTCTAATTGGTTTAATGATTAAACCATATCATTCTACTTCGGATCTGATACGCGCACGCATCGGGTCATCTAAATCAGTCAGTGATGTTCAACATGTTAATGTCAAAGCCTATCAAGCTTTTGAACAGTCCATTTACTCTTCTGTTTTTGGATCATGAGAAATTCTGTACGCTGGATGTATGAAAATAGAGATAAAGAGCTTTCTTTATGGATTCCCATACAAGAGTCCTTTTAGCTTTCTAGAGTCGCTCATAATCAAGTATGATATCAAAGGATTGTTTAAATACGAGACATCCTTTTGATTTCCAAAATCGTTCTTCCAAATAACATAGATGCCAAAAATACTGACAACAGAAAAATTTTAAGAAATTACTACATTTGGTGATTTACAATGAATCTTCTACAGATACCATTAAAAAGTTCGCGAAGTTAATGTACTGAGATGGAATTCATTATTCCAGCACCCTTGCAAGCACCATGTAGGATTAATCAAGTATTTCTGAAAACACAGTGTAAATTTGAGAAACTATTATGTGTCCACTCAGCTCAATCTTATGTAGTTAGGGTCAGTATCATCAATGCCAACACTGAGTATGAATAATGGATGGTAAGTAGACATTCTGCATCGGGAGAATGACATTTGGTAGCATTTAGACAAATCAATGTTAACCTGCACCACCACCACTGCTTCGTGTTCAATTTCATAGAAAAGCAATTTGTGTAAATTTGATCACTCTGAGATGATCTCCCCGTGCTTGCCTGGCAATGTCCACTCCAGAACTAATGAGATTGCCCACGTTTAGATTCTCCAGACCCATGTGCCTAATCTCAGCCGTTATTATGGAGGCTATCATGCTACAGCCATTACTTTAAGCTTCTTCACTAAGGAACTACTTTAGATTACATTCCAATTTCTCAAGGGATATGCTTCACGACGTCATCCAGTTCAAAATGGAAGGAAAAGCCACCTCCTTTATGACAGTATATCACATACAAGTCGTTAGAAGGTAATCCTCTACCTTAAAGGCTCGGGGAATCCGTTTTTTATGACAAGGAAGATATTGTGAGCAAAACAAAAGAAAGCTTTCTCATGTAACAAGTCTCAAAACAATTAGGAATATATTCTGCTAAGAACTGGGCCATTGCGATCAATATAATTTTTACACCTGTTATTTTCCGTATGCTTTCTAATCTTTTCCACAGGCTACAACACTGAACACGTGACGAACTTCATTGTGAACAAACTTTTTCCTGATAATAGGGTAAATAACTAAAGACTGTAAAAATTCATGCCGTAAAACCACGAAATTCGGTGACATATTTCTCTCTTTTACGATTACTTCCTGCAAGGTATTTTCAATTTCTTTTTGTGGAATCCTGCGGGGGTAATTTTAAACCAACTCTTTTGTCACCTGACAAGACCAATGATTTGGTCATCTTTTATGATAATTAACTAAATATTGTGGTTACTGACTTACTTCAAAATAATTCATTGCAAATGTGTAATCTCATGAAAAACGGAGATTAAAAGTTTTTTCAGTCAAATCTTGTTACTAATTGTGCAAACAACATCAAAAAATTCTATGACAAAAATGAAAACCGTGAAGCATTGCGCAGGCGAACAGACATCTGTACCAGTGTTTCCATTCTCACATGGAAATAAACATCCATCACTCTGCTATTTCTTAATTTGCAGCGAACATTCTATCTACATTTGATTCTTTGTTTGTACTTTCAAGCAATTTTCAAAAGCAACAAAGATAGCGCACAATACACTTATGTAGAATGCGTCTTATTCACACAAGTCTAAAAAAGTGTCTTTGAAATTTCGTCTTAAAATCGCATGCAAATAAACCAAGACACATTGCCTTTTACAATCATGTTATTGATTATGCATGAGCGCAGCTGATATTTTTAACATATTTGTATTATTCTGTATGTCCTTGTGACGAATAAATGTGATTTAGTGCGATAGGAGGAGGCTAAATGAGTCTTGAAGGAACGGCTCTATTTCTTGTTGCCCTCTGCTATCTTATTAATGGTCTGTTGAATAAGTCCTGGCATTTACAAATACGTTTCGTGGGAGCTTTTCGCGGCGAAAGCAAAGGTTACCATCAGTGGTATATTTCAAAGCATTGTCCGCCGTAGGGAAAAGGAAATGTGCCGTACAGACTCCAAGAGCGAGAAATATAACATAATCCAACAACAACATGAAAATATAGCAAGAACAAATGTAGGGAAGGCAGAACGACTACGACTAGTCGACTACTAGTCAACTAGTCGGATAACAGTGAACATTCAACTACAATTCTGATAGTCAAATGGTCGGCATAAAAAGTTCTTACTAAAAATAGATTTCTAGCAGTAGCTAGTTATAAGTATCAGCAAAGAAAATAAAATTAGAACAAATTCAACTTTGATGAAATGTGCTCATAAGCTCCCTGGTAGCTGTGGCACTGTGTTGGCCTTATTCAAAAGCAATGATAATAGTCAACTAATGCTGTCCGACTAGTCGATGAATGAAATTTGCTAGTCGTGCCTTCCCTTAGCAAAGGTATACAGAGCAAATATCCCATCGAAATCATGATCAACTTAATGTTTTGGTTCATAGAAAGAAAAAATTCATCAAAAAATACGATGGCTTTCAAGTTCTTGAAATGATGGCATCATTACTGCCGAATAAAATAAATACACGTTGAGCGTTACAGTATATGTTTTGAATTTATAATCTGTCGCTTTGTTATCACAAAAATACACTGTCATATCCTCAGAGGGCAACGTCAAGAACCAATTAGAACTCCTGACACCAAGTGTCTTTATCATCTGTGGGGGGTGGGCATCCACTGGAATCCACGACCTCTTGTTCCAAAGGCAGACATTTCAAAATGAGTCCGACACTGTACTGCCATTACCGACGTCAGCTGTGTCTACGCGAGTAGTTGGTTATCACGAGTCCGCAACCAGCGAGGACAGCGGGGTGGACACACATACGGCTGTCAAAAAGAACTGAGAAATATTTTCATTCCCACTCACAGTTTTACTGGTTATAGATAAAAAATTCTTACGGATTCATGCTTATTTTTGAAGTCATTGAAAAAATCCCATCTGTTCAATTTACTTAAATCCTGTAACCTGTTCCTAATGTTCTAGGGGTTCCAAACACTTGCCCTGAAACACTTCATATTGTTACAATTGCTGTCGACAGCAAATGGCTGCTCCAATCCGCTCAAATTGTAACAAACATTGCTGACTTTCTATGACTATCACTGCGTCTCACATTGTCATTCCTGGCAGGCCTTAAAGCAAAACCAGCCACAATCTTTGGCGTTCAATTTAGATCTTGTGTCGTGACTAGCATACTTAACGTTTCAGTGTCACTACCGATTTCATCAACATCGCATCTGCAGGACATGTAAAACATTTACAGGGTAACGTCCCTTCAGGATCAAATATGCTAGTGTAACTTTTGAGTGATAAAGTAATGAGATCAACTTTGGATTAGCTTAGAAGGAAATGACCGCTTTTAGGGCATTGAACCTCCTGTCTCCCGGTAAACACTAAAAACAAGACCGGTGACAGGAAATTAAAGGACAATTTGGATCGGGGCATTAAGTGAAATGAACTGCAATCGACACGAACACACGAGGTCCAAGGTCAAATGTTGAAGGAGGTGGTTGGTTTTTGAAATCTTACAGCCATGAATACTGATTTTTCTTCTGAAAAAAAGTTTAGTTGTCAATACGGTAGCTGCAAAAGAATATGTAGCACGAGAGGTGAACACCGTTCGAATTTCCGGTGTCGTTTACATACAATTGGCAGAGTATCGAAAAACAGCATCATTTGTTAGTACAAGCAAGACAAAAGATGCATCGTATTGGCACCGAAACCTTTGATGTTGACAAAGGGTAAAGCTTGAAGAAAAAGAATAGAACACTGCAGTAAGCACAGACAGAACTGGCAGCCATCCATTATATTTATTGCCACGAAGCCTAAAGCGAAAGAACTGACCCCGTGTCCCATAAGAAGCAAAAGCTTATTATCTGTGGACAGAAGAAATCACGACCTGCTGCGAAACAAGACAACTGGGTATTGATGTATAGTTATACCTGATTAGCTTTAACTGCATACACATAATGTAGAAAAGAATGGACGTATCTGATTATGGGTAGCTAAGACATCCTATTCGACCGTAGTTTTCTTCAATCCACCGTTGCAAAAACGTCATAAAAGGATCCTCTTTTAGATCGATGCACCCATCAGTGATTCTCAGGGCCTGGTCTGATGACCATCTGTTAAGGTGTTTGGCCTGTCACTGATCTAATAAACCCGTGTGTGTGCTTGATAATGCCTGGGTCCCAAAATCTTTTCCCCCGTACCCAAAGCAAAGCTGTTATAAAAGGCGTCACTCCCCTCTAATAACACAGACATGTAGGGATTTATTATTGTAGGGTTCAGGAGTAAATGGTGAATCCATTTTTCAGTCTATTGATCATCAACTCCACTTTTATGCTAGATTTAGGCCGACTTTGTTATGTCTCTTCTCCGGAGAAAATTTACATGCATAATTATTTCAAATGTTTGTTCTGTTAAGTATTTATTACAACGAACAGATTTGAGACAAGATAT
>JBCAUG010253232.1:0-18377 GCA_038406175.1 Haplosyllis leylae
GGCAAAATTTGACCAAAAAAATATCCACTCAGTAGTAGTGAGTGCATCACAGATAGTCTCCTTGCGGAGACTAAATAAATAAAGTGGGAAGCTCTTTGAAGGTACCACACGTAGTCCTGATATTTCTTATCAAATATAAAAAGGCGAATAAAAAATATAAGTGCTGCAGAATTTGAGTCGACGCTGATACACAGGCAAAGTTAGAATGTGCAGAAATACTTTTTGTTAAAGTTCATAGTATTCCGTGGGACTGCCTTAGATTTGGGAGAATTTGTGCAATAGAAAACGAGGCGCCACTGGTAGGGGCTCAAGATGGTTCAGCAGCAAAAAAATCCCTATGTCCGGTGGCGGGGGAGGGGGGAGACCTAACTTCTAACTTTTGATGCCGAGTCCAAATCCGCTAAAAAAAAGTTTTCGTGCAAAAGCATGCTGTTCCAAGAAGCTTGGAGCAACTATAAACGGTTCGCATACACAAAATGTACGCGGAACCATAATAAAAATACATATTTCATTTCTGACAAAACAGGGATGAACCTAATTAGGTTTAGAGCTTCAGAAATAATAGGTAATGGTAAATCACCATGGATGCCAAAACAAACGATGCGCTCTTTGATGTAGCAGATCGTGACTAAATGTCGTAGGCTTGTAACATAACACTATCCATGTTTGCCAAAAACAGGATGCGGACCAATAATCATTGTGTCATCACATCTTCAGTCTCATTTTCGGTTATTTTTCCGTCACTCGATCTTGGTTGCGTTCTTGACAATGGCAGATAGCCATTAAGTCGGCGGGACTGTTGATATATCACTCTTACATGATGTACAGAAGCAGGAAAGCATTTATCGTGCTTTGAGCTGTTGTTCACATATCTATCATTCTTGCTTGGGCGGAGAACGTTTCGAGCACTCCCATCACAAGAGTCATGAGTAGATCAAATGTTATATAGAGTCATAGTGTTTGTTTGTGTAAACATATTTTTCTGTTCCGGAGCTGTACAATAACACACGCATGCATGTGTCAGTAAGAAAGCTACACTAAGAAAGGTGTGCAGTTATATACCTGCTCAGCATCGTATTTTGTGTGTCCTCAGCCAAGAAATGTAATTGTTGGCTCAAAATTCTTACGTGCTCTTCCAGGAAGTTCCCTCATGCATTTGAAGGAAAAACTTAATAAAGTTTGCAATATAAATTTTTTAAAACAGCTTCGACTTAACAAGACCATACTTCCAGACGGAAAACATAATTGCATTTTTGCTGCTCACTGCGTTAGATAGTTACTGGAAATACTCAATACTCAGTCCATGTGAGTTGCAGGGCTTCTCCATTTGAGTAAACAAACTGACGTTATTAACATAGTGCTAAAGCAGAACAGCAATGTGTGACATGTTAGCCCTGTGAGGGTGTTTGATAATGGACAGGTAGCGGATATTCATAAGAAGCAGGTATATGTACTCAAGTGATCATGATTAGGCGGTGATACCTTTTGACCTACTATCTGGTATTGTGAAATGGGGAACTGGTCGGCATTAGGTGGCTGAACTCAATTGCTGCAACAAGCGCACGAAAACATAGCAAAAAGTAGTATTCCGGGAGCGGGGCCGCTATTTCGGGTGCAGCAGATGCCTAGATTTTGGCATTCATACAAGTAAGTTATGGTGGATCATCAGATCAGGTTTTGAGGCTTAGCGTGGGATGCTACCTCGCCTCACCCAAAAACCTAAGCTATATATACACTAGGGCATAAAAACTCAAATCTGTGCATAGTGTATTGAGCAATCTTTATCTTTTCTTATTTCCAGATTCATAGTCTGGGTCGCTTACAGTGTAAGCCAGTAGCAATATAATATTGGGAAGTTTAGACTATGGAAATACGTTTGTGAAGTGTTCTATGTCAGACAACTGGTTTCTGTGATTATAATACAATTCAAGTGTAACCACTGCATTGCGCTACACTTTCAGTTCGGACAACTTTTTTTCAGGTGCAGCTGCTAAACATTCTGCTAGTATTTAGTCATTTGCTTAGGTTGTGTACATAGATCTTGTCAGTTTTGAAGCCAAAGGGCGTTTTTAAAGGCGACTTTAGGTATTTTACCACTGAATTAATATTTTTAGACTGTAGCTTCAAATATTGTGGATAAATTTCATGGAAAACAGAAAACAACAGCATGTGTGTGTATATCATAGTAGACTCAATGTGGCCTCTCGGAGGCGCTGCAATTATCAAGTCTATTCTGGATGTAATTATGGATCTCGTTTTGTTTTCACTACGAAGAATAACACGAAAATGGGAAACCAGACAGACATAAAGGATACTTCTCGAACAATTATGAATTTGTGATCTTTCAAATTTCATAACATTTTGATTTTAGAGAATTTCATCTGAAAATACGAGGAAAACATGCCAGTAACAACAACAACTGTGACCACAAGGTCCAAGACATCCAGTCCCGGAGTGGCGGTACATACCATAAGGTACAGCTATGGACTTTCATTTTCATTTTATTGAGCTAAAAATTGGTAATACATGGATACTACTTTCGCTTTTTTCAATATTGACCGTGAAGGTTTAGTAGATTGGAAAAATATTTACTTTTTATGGTAAATTTCTATTTTATTGGTGACTCGTAGAGGTACCTTATTAATGAAAACGGGATTGCTTCATGACTATTTTGGGAATTTTTCCATGCAATGTGAAAAATATTATTTTCATGTGGAAGGGAGCATGCTAGGTGAGATTGAACCCATGTGAGGTGAGATTGAAATGAACATCCTAACTGGGGGGAGGGTACCTCCATCTCAGCCAGATGGGGGGGCTGACAGGGGGTCAGATGGGAGGCTCGGGGGGCAGGGAGGGCAGATGGCAGGGGGGGGAGGTAATCAGTAAACAACCTCTGGGTACAGTGTGACATGAAACAACATTAACGAGTCACCAAAGTGGAATTCTTCACTCCTTGATATTTTAGACGTTCGGTTCTCATTCCGGGGAAAATTTCTTGAATTAAAATCCATCCTAATATGAACACTTTATCACGAACATAAGCTGTACATAAGCTTTACATCCAAGCTAAAATGAAACTGGTACATTGCAGTAACAAACAACATAAAATTGTGATTTATGGTTCTTACGTAAAAATACTTGGTACAACTAGCCAAAATATCACAGCAGTGTTTCAAGGCTACAAGTAGGCAAAACGTGATTTTTGTGCTCTTTGCCACAGCTGAAAAAAAAATCAAACACTTTACTGGTGCTGAAATCTATCACAGTGTCAGAACTATGCTTATTTACAATGCTCTGGAATTTTTGGCTAATGTCATTGGTACAAATTTAATGGGATATTTAGTTTTTACATTTTTAAGAGGACATCGAAGGACCAGCATGGTCCAAACAGTTATTTATTAATTTACCAATCTAAATAGAGTGAAACCTGCTTTGCTTTACAGACCTGAACCGTAAATATCCAATTTTCATGTGATTAAATGAGAGTTAACAATCCTGTTTTTTTTTTCACGATTGAGGATTTATGGTTGTCCTGGGCACAACCAGGAAAGACTAAATTTCATCAACTGGTCAAATTTCTTTTCAACAAATCAAATCTCTTTTCTTTTAACAAGACTAACTTGGACACAAAATATAATGGTAGAATCCCTTCTTAATACCAATAATGGGTCCAACGAGTCCTTCCTTATTAACTATCCATTTTTAACATGGTACATCACAAATATCGTATTTAACAGCTTTAGGGGATTGGCAGGGGGAATATTTCTCACCCTGGTTGCAGCAGCCATTGTATATGTTATTGGGTTTGCTACGGTGGCTTGGAGGATTAAGGATGGTGTGAGCTTCGGACTGTGGCAGCAGTGTCGATGCTCTGGTATCAAGTTAGCGGAGGAAGATAAAGGTACAATGTACAAAATGACCAAATGTGCAAGTGCAAAAGGGATTGTAAATGTAGCCACCGTTTTGATAGGTGATAGATTTCTTATGTGAAACCTAATTTAAAGACATGACCTTGTTCACCCCAGATGAAGAATAATTTCTACATGTCAAATTTTTAACTAATATGTGATTCAAATTTGCTCCAGGCAACGAGATAAAAATGGACTCTTCTGCAGAATCTTCCGGAATTTGGTCTGGGCGCGAGATTAGAAAGTGGCTGGCATCAGTGGAATAAGAAAAATAAACCTTTGTGTTATTCTTATTTAACGGTTGTGCCTCATTTCCAAGCCTTGCACATTGCACAGTTTGTGTCACCATGAATCTTAATGACACAATGTCAACTCATTCTGATTTCAGCTTTAGGGGACTCGCAGGCGCTATTTTCATTTGCCTAGTTTTCGCATCTATCCTGTATGTGATAGGATTTGCGACCACGGCGTGGGCTATCAATAAGACCTCCACAGGGCAAAAACAACATGATGGTCTCTGGGAACGATGTACATGTCACTACAATAAAGACATCCCACGGGAGGGTAAATAATCAATATAAACAGGAAGCATGACTTTGTTGTGCAGTTTTGTACAATATATAGATACTATTACTATATTCTACACGCATTTAGTTTGGTGTTTTCTGGAATTATTTTGAATATGCTTCTGTGGCAATTATTGCCCCCCCCCCGGCACTTTCTAATACACCTTTTGAGAAAACATTTTCATACTTTTGTGGAACAATACCAATATTATTGTCTGCCTGCTAGTATTATTTAAGTAGATTTATTGTTTTGTGCATCATTTTCTTAGTAACTGATCCTAAGCGGCTCCTTGTTGACACAAAACAAGGAAAAGGTGGTCATTGACGTTTCCAATAAGATTTCATGTATTTTGACTTCTTTATCAAATTTCTGGATCCGCTTTCCAGATTTCAGGAAAGCAAGCTTTAATCAGCACATTTTTCTAGTACATTTTTCCAGTGGAATCTGCCATCACAAGATATATCCTATGTACTTAGTTTGACTGGTTGTGTCTACTCCTTGAAAGGAGAAGAGACACAACCAGAGAAAATAAGTAATCTTTTTGAAAACTAAGCCCTCAACAATTCAGCACTGGACCAAATGACAAAAAATTATCGGTATAATTTGAAAGTTAATTCCTCTAAGTTCTTTTATTTCTGAGCAGCGAAAAGATCGCAAGCTATTAATTTGAGAGCAGAAGTAAGTTTAAAATTCAAAAAGGAATGTATTATATTCAGTTGCCGAGCTCGTATGGTTGTTATGTTTTAAGTATATCGGGCAGATCCCACCCTCATGTTTTCTATTTTTAACTGTTTTTTTTTTGTTTGAAAGGCACCCTAAATTAATGTGGTAACTGTAGTAACATTTATTTTCAGTTTGCTGTTCAATATGTATGTTAGACATAATTAGGATGTGTTTTGCCATAAATTCAATTAGGCTTCATTAATCAACAGTAAAATCTTTAAAATATCAATTGAAGTGTATTTCTAGTCCAAAGTCATGAGTAATAATCCAGCGCAATTCTTGATTCTTTCTTTTCCCTTCGTTTTGGATAGTCATTACTTGAAATGGAATAATTCGCTATTCTGTCTAAGAGAATAATTCTATTGAATTTTATATGTATGCAAGCATTTATTCACCACGCATAATGATGTACTTGTACAATACAAAATCCACATGATTAATTCCAGATTGGTTCCGTGCCGTGCAAGCTATGATCACTATTGGGTTCATTGGAATCCTGATTGCTATGCTCCTGGCCTGCGTCTACCTCTGTGTACACACTGTCAGCAAAAACGCGACCATCCTTGCCCTTGTTATCGTATGTTTCCTTGCAGGTAAGTCCTAAATTATTTGTATTTTGGCTGTAAGGGGTCAAATAAAGGGTTAGTACCTCAAGTATAGTTGTGTGAAATATTTAAACAATGGTATGACTTATTTCACTGGACACCCGCCTTGTAACGTCTGCGTTTAATACTGTTATTCATATTGTTCTTTTCAGCAATCTTTATGTTAATTGGATTCCTGATTTACGGCATAAAACAGGATGGGCTGAATTGGTCATTTGCCATAACAGTCATCGCTGCAATACTGACCGTGGTGGCTGGAGCCTTAGCAGTCGTACAGATGAGGCAGTCTGGAGTTAGAGTGTAAACTAGCCATCACTATAGTACAGTTTTAACCAAACAACATTCTGTCACCAAAGTCTGTAATATTTTTTTCTGTAGTGAAAGAGAGATGGCAAAGTTGTTTCAAATTGACTCAAACTACGATAACTCTTATAAAATTCTAGGATATTTGAGGAACTTGTTTTGATGAAAGGTTTGAGTGTGTCAGCGATTAGAGGCTATTGCTTCAAATTTATTACCCACAAGCTTTGAAGTGATCGTGCAGTGCTAAAAACAGTTTTTGGTGCGATTGTTTTCCCGAAATGTTTTTTTGGTAAATTTAAAACAATAATTGGGCATTTAGTCAGAACTGTACACAAGAAAAGAAGTATCGCATGAACGATTGGAATTGAGAAGAGCACGGTCATACAGGTTTTTTTATAGTTTGTATGTATAATAGATGTATTAAATATACCATGGTCATGCAATTTCATGCCTGTAAGTAGAATTCACGTAGTTTAGTACGTATGTGTATTTTGTATACTTGCCGAAATGCTACCCTTGCTTTTTAAATGCATTTTTAACATCATTTGTACCTAGTCCCTAATTTAAAATATAATAAAGAAATCTGCATGGTGCTTTGAAAGAGATAAGAGGCTTTTATGAATATTATTTTTATATAATTAAAGTAAAATAGAACCTGCGTAACAGACCCTGGTTTATTTAGTTAGCAAACGTTTACAGACATCAGCAAAATTCTCCTGCAATAAGTATAGTGCAATAATAGAATGGCTTTTGTAAGATTTCGGGAATAAAGAAGTGATTATTTTCTAGTTGTTATTGAGTACACATTATTTGAAGCAGAATTCATTGGAATCGAAGACATTTTTCATAGAAAAAGCATTCGCGATTCGTATTTGAGATAATATTTGAAGCCGTCAAGCAACATTGGGCGCAGATTAGAAAGAACCGCCATCTTATGCAGGGACACATTAATTTACAAGTTAACAAATTCACAAAAAATACAACATTCCTTGTGAAGAGAGCTTATTCCTTAACTGTGAAAATTCGTTAACTGTGCAATTGATAGGAATAGCTAGTAATTATTTCACCCCCAGCCCATGTGACCTCGGGAAAGGCGGGCTGGACACCAGACTATTCATATCAACCTGCCATGAGTTTGTATAGGGTGATTTGAGGGTTAGATCTATAGCATTACAGTCCATTGGCGGATCTAGGGGGCGCCAGGGACGAGCGCTTCCCTCTGGCTCCAATGTTTTCATTTTCATGCAGTTTTTTTGGGAAAATATGGCCAAATAATAGTCCACTAGATTAGCAAACTGGTTTTTCATACGCAATCCAGGTTACAGTGGTTCTTTTAATTTAGGTCCATCTGCACCCATATCAGCATTTTTCTGCTTCCAGCCGTCTTGGGAATACAAAACTGTATCACTTCCATGCATGCATAATATGGCTGCAGTGGCGGATGCAGGATTTCCCAGACGGGCGGGCGGGGGGGGGGGGTGGCAGCAACCCACAAGGTGGGGGCACCAAGCTGGTTTCACTGACTCCGGCAAGTACGGAAAGGTCAAATGCTGTGACAAATATTTCATAATAATAAAATTCAAGTAATAGAAAAATCCACCAATTACCTTCAGCCTCACCACAGTAATCCATCAAAATTTTATGAATAAGGATTTTGGCACATGGACCACTGAGTTGACTTCTCAATTCACATGTCTCAGTTTCTCCAATATTTATCACCTTCTCTCAAATTGCCCTCTGTTTTCAGCAATGTGACAAGCCGCAAGTAAGGTTCTGGACAGACAGTCTCAGAAAACAGTCATACTTCCTCACCAATCTCGGTATCAGTCAGTTTGTAACACTACCTTTTGTGATCAGTTGTTCCTTTATCGTTAGCGAATGGGTTCCATTCGAGTTTTTTTCCTATTTTGGTTTGGGGTTAGATTGATTAGACAAATTCTTCATGAATAGTGTGGTCTACTATCTGTGGATAGTAATGTCTTTCACACATAATGTATTTAGATCTAACTATCTGTGGGCAGTGTAAACTCATTTTTGGCTATTAGTATTTTACCTGTCCATGCATGGTCAATTCTACTACAGATGTGCAATTAGATCAATTAGTCTGATTCGCATAATTTAGCAAGATCCAAAGCAAAATAGGAAAAACACGACTGTCTGATGGAATGTTATGAATTTAGTGAATACAATTACAAGTTTCACGGTAAAGACGACTGATCTGAATGCACAGATTTATCAAAATTTGTATTTTGGAATCACTTTTCCAAGGGTAAAGTTCACTTAGTACGGCCATGTTTAGATCAAATAAACGGATAAATCAAAGAATTTCTGGTTGTGTTAATTCAAACTATCTGCCATTCAAAGCCTTTATTCCAGATACTTGTTCAGAAAAATGTGTACAAACTGATATCATGCAAATGAATTGAGTAATGAATGAAATTACTGTCATGTTGACAAGCTGATATGTGAAATTTCGACAGTTTCTACAGTACGTTTTGCATTGCTGTGTAGTGTCAATAAGCTGAACATTCGGCTTTTTCACGATACAAGCTTCTGTCAGATTATCTGACAGATCTTCATAGAGGGAAGAGCAAAAAAAATTCGTCAAAAATTGCTCCCAGTGGGGTTAACCCAGGACCTCTGGATCGTCACTTCAATGCCGTACCAACTGAGCTAAATCACTATTTGATTGTCTGTATGAATCATTAAGGCCTTTATAAAGTCATACTCTATTGATTCTAGAAATGAACAAAGTCCAACATGATGCAGTGATGCATGAAACAAACAAAGCTCACTTCAGAAATCTCCTGCCCAACAGATTCCTGCCTAGCTCAGTTGGTAAGGCATTGGAGTGATGATCTGGAGGTTGTGGGTTCCAACCCCACTGGGGGCAATTTTTGACGAATTTTTTTTTTTTTGCTCTTCCCTCTGTAAAGATCTGTCAGATAATCTGACAGAAATTTGTATCGTGAAAAACCCGATTGAAAAACTTGAGAAATAACGGGTATTATTAGGATAATACACGAATAGAATTGTTGCATTGTGCCAATGTTGCCACCAGTTCATTTTAAACTTGGATTTTGCACAGTGCATAAGTAGCTGGACTTTCCTAATTTACATTTCTGTTTTTCATTACTAAATACAGTGAGGTTGCATAACCAAGGTAATTTACATATGTAAACAAGTGAACATCATTTTATGTTAAAGCTCTCCCATCGACATGTGTGGTAACGCAAAAGGGTGTGCCTGGAATAAAGCATTTCTATCGGGTCCAACCTATTTGTTTACCCTGCAGAGACACTACCTATATTTTACAGTGCAGATGCAATTGATAGGAATAACTGGTAATGAGGATTATAGCTTAAATGTGCTACTGTAGACTTATCGGTTACATATTTTGTCCAAATTATTACATGGTGTTTTGCAGATGATTTGCATTCAAATAAAAGCCTGACGTGTTTAGAATTAACTGGTGGCAACAGCATAGTCAAGTTTTCCTGTAATTGGCTTTAGATTCTATAGATTCTGTAGATTCTACAGAATCACGAGAGAGCTAAAACAGTCCAGTAGCAAAATGTCACCCCCACTGGGAAGTGAGCCCAGAGCCTTTGACTTTACTGTCCTGCATGCTACTGTTTGAGCTAATTCCCTCATTTGCCGGAAGTCTCAGCCCATTAGATCCTTGTGTAGTCATGCTCTATTGAGTCCCAAAAAAATTTTAGTCCAAGAATCAATATTTTAAATCATCTTTCCGCACCATGACAATATTCAAGTTTTAAAACAGCACATATAAAACAAGAATGCTTATCAGCATTATGTCACGCCTGATATATAGACTGAAGAGTGTCTTTAAGCACTTCCTTTCAGGTGTCATTAAGACTGCAGAGTGTCTTTAAACACTTGCTGTGAACAGAGCCACCTGGTGTTAGTTTCTTGCAAAAAGTATCTTTAAGGAGTGTCTTTAAGGTCAGGACAGAGACATCTGGTGTTAATTTCTTGCAAAAAATAACAGATGGAATTTTGCTTTATAAAAGTTTATGGCATTGTAAAGCCTATAATGGTGGCGTTATCTACAATTTTTTATTTTTCTGGAATATTATTTTGACTCGCAATGTATGACAATTTCTTTTCAATGCTGCAATCTATTGGCCACTTCAATGTTCGGGCAAAAAGTTTTGTAAAGCAAAATTTCATCTGTCTGTCCGCTAGCAAACAAACAAACAAACTAGTGGCACGCCACACGTGCGCAGGCAGAGTCTCATCGAGAGGCATTTGTTTATCTGATGCTTATGTAAACAGCAGTAGATATGTAGTCAAGAGGAGAAGCTCACAGAGTTCAATTGCCTTATTCTCTGTTCTTTTAGAAGTTTAGCAGAAGTGCCCAACCCCTACTCAAAACTTGACTTGAAACTTCCAAATTTTCATTTCTGGATGAGGGGGGTGGTAACCCACCACTTGGAATTCTGAAGTCAACCTTTTCTCCAAACTTTCAACTTGACTTGAAACTTCCAAATTTTCATTTGTGGGGGTGGGGATGGGAAGGAGGGTTGTGCCAGGTTTGGGTAAACTGGCACTTTTTGGCACTCACTTTTGGTACATGGTCAGTACAGGGTGCTTCACAGTAGTCTCTCGACGAGACTAACAAACACCACAGTGAGAAGATAAGTCGCTCTGCTGATGAGCAGCAGGCGCTACTAAAATCAACAAGAACGTAGAACGTTTTGTTAGATATTTATTGCTGAATTTCTTCCATTGAAGATGAATTTTTTGAAGTCTATTTAAGGTGCTGGAGGAATTCCAGTATTTTCTTCAACAAAATCCCACAAGAACTGAGCGTTACCGTAGCCCGTGGGGACCTCAGTTCCACAGAGTGGGAAGGCAAGAACGAAGGAAGCGGCACCGATCACATCCCAGCTGCCGTCGCGCAGACAACTAATTGGACCACCACTGTCACCCTGCAAGTTCGAAAAGAAATGATTCACAACTAGTCAATCAGATTTTAAATGATCACGCTCGATTCAGCTGAAACCGGTGAGACTTGACCAAGATACCATTAGTTTTTCAAAGAGTCTCACTTGTAAGCAACCCTGGGGCGGTATGGTCGGGACAATAGACATATGATCAAAATCTAATGGCTTTTGATTTGGTTATTTTTTCCAGAAGAATATATTGCCTAATAAGTTGAATTAGATGCATTCAATCAATTTAAAACCAGTTAAACTCATGTGTTAATTATTTTTGGCTCATATAATTATCAATATTCACCAACGTCACATGCTATTTGTGTTTTGAAGGATTTTACTACACTCTGACTTGTGAACAAAATGATTTGTGGCTGAGTTATTATTCTTGTATTGAAGATGGCAACATCTTACAAATACAATTACCGCACTTCAAAAAAGAAGAAGAATAAATTACAACACTAATTGACTTACACTGCAACCCCCTACTTGTCCATTGTTCCCACCAGCCAAATCGTAAACACAGACGATGTCTTCACTGTCTATCGTGCCTCCCCAGTATGCTACGCACTCGGGAACGGTTAAAACGTCGATTTGCACATGGTTCAATATGTCAGGCAGAAAAATATCATTTCCCCTGGCATTATCAAAAAGCGAAAGATAAAAACTCAATATTGAAAGATCTGAACTGAATTCAGTATGAAAATTCATAGATAACCTGTACTCACTCTAATAGACCCCATCCAGATATCCAACATTCATTTTGGTCGTTTGTGTAATCAAAACTGGCGCTTGGAGGACAGGCTATGCCAACAACATCGTTCAGTTCAGCAGGAGTTGAGAGGTGCATCACTGCTATATCATTGTTTGGGAAGAAGTAGTCTGGGTGCTTTATGAATAAAATACATTTGTCAAGTTGATGGTTTTTACCGATGGAAAATATACTATTAATACGGAAAAATTGTTTCGGCAAAAGATGATAAGCACCATGGTTATCTCATCAACATCAAGAGACTGTTCGTCACCAGTTTCCAGACAGACTGTGCTCTCCGGCAACCACTGTAATACTGCTCCTGTGAAATGTAAGTTCAAAATATTAATGAGAAAGAAAATGAGAAAGAAAAAATACAGGAAATCAACAATTAATGACACAAAGTTTCCCATTGTTGCCGCGTTGGCCTATTTTCTGCAAATTGCGTCACTTCGTCGGCTGATCCTGGGCTTATTCTGAAGACAAAGAAAGTTAGTATTTCAAAAAAATCTTAAATACTACAGCGATTCTTTCTTTCGAATACTATTTTTTATTAAAAAATTAACTGGCCTGTAGAATTGATTGCATCTTCTGTAAAGAATGGAGTTATTGGCTGCGCTCGTAACTGCCACTCTTTTTTTGCATTCTTTTCTTAACGCTATTAAAGTTGTTCATGTTTATGGAAGTTGGATCAGCTTTCAGTGATAACATACTTATCTCACATCAGTATGATTAAAACAGTAACATTTTAACCATTACTAGCTTTTTTGGGGTGCATAGTAATAGGGGGAAGTCAGGGTGATGAGTGTCATCTTATGTTGAAATTCAGTTGATGTGGCCATATAAGGTCCTTGCAAAGAAAGGGGTGTCTGAAATAAATCATTTCTATTTGACCCAACCTATTTGTTTTCTCTGTAGAGGCACTATCTATGAAAAGAAGCAATTGATATAAAAAGCTAGTAATCAAGATCAATTAATGTTGTTCCTGACTTACGGTGAGGAACCATCCACACAGTGTGCAGCCGTCAGAACCCATTCTGCGTCAATCAAGGTTCCTCCACAGAAATGAGAGCCAAATGACTGTAAAGAAAGCTGCCATGGCCACTCATTTGCATCTGCTTCTTCACCACCAACAATCTGGAAACCACCAGGTTTCTGACCACACTGGGCTAAAAATGTGTGCAAAAATACACTTTAAGTATAATAGTTAAACTTTCCATTGTAGAACTGTGGTTTGCAGCGTTTGCCTGTCCAAGATGCTGAATATAGTAGTTTACAGACTTTTCGTCATGTACTAGTTGCCGTTTATGGATTATTTAGTTGGAACAATATATATAGAATATGGCTACATTTAAGAATCTTAAACATTCGTGTTTTTCCTATTTTGGTTTTGGATTTTGCTGAATTAGATGAATTAGACAAATTCATCTAATTGCACATAGATACTAGAATTGACTATTCACGGATGGGTGAACTCTTCATTTGCATTATCCATGGAGCAGTTCACTATTCATGGATAGTTAAAGTGTAATGTTGCACTAAACATGGATAGTGCAAAATGACTGAGCACTCTCCATGGATAGTGAAAAATGAATTTGGACTATCCATAGATAGCTAAATACATTATGTGTGGACAAATTACTATTCATAGATAATAGATTACAGTATCCATGAAGCACTTGTCGAATTCAACTAATAAGATGAATTCACCTAATGTCAAAACCAAAATAGGAAAAACACGAATGTCTCACCAGCTCAGAAGAGAGCTCATTAGATTCATAGTCCATGGGTTGTAATTCATTAAATTTTTTTGGGCAATATTCTTCAATTAAAACCTCAACAGATGGATCCACATAACAAAAATACCTAAACGCAATTTCTGTGGACCAAATTTGACAGAAGAGTCACTCATAACAGCAGCATTTAGATTCATATTGTAGTTTACCTGAAGCGAGTCCTAGCACGATTGCGAACACCAGAGACGACAACATGATGATGTGACAACCAGATTACCACGACGTTGTTACAGTTTTAGGGTTTAATATATACAGAGGTCATGGGAAAGTTGTGACATTTTTGATAAGTTTTAAGGGAACCAAGCATTTTGTTAGATAAGATATTTTTGAAAAATTTCTGTATCACATAATTATCATATCCCTTGATGACAAATCATGATCATCGATTCAGTATCGTCGGTATAATTTAGGTTGATTGTGGCATTAATATTAATACACAGCAGGAACACCAGGAAATACTTCATCATAAACCCTGATTAAGTCCCATCCCTGGCTGGTGGGGCTACCCCATCCCTGGTCGGGGTACCCCTGTGCTGACCTGGACCTGGCCCGGGTTACCCCCCCCCCCGGTCCTGACCTGGACCTGTTGGGGGGGGGGTACCCCAACCTGACCTGGCCGTGGGGGTACCCCAACCTGACCTGCCTGGGGGAGGGGTACCCCCTATCCTGACCTGGCCAGGGGGACACCCCCACCTGACCTGGGGTACCCCTACCCCTGACTGGGACTACGGTATCCCCTGGAAAGGACAAGGGACCAGTGAATGTATTATGGGATGGAGATGGGGTTACCCCCCCCAGAAAGGACATGTGACCAGTGGAAGTATTATGGGATGGAGATAGGGTACCGTACTACGTACGCGAGTGGTAATTAACACATGAAGCAACCACATTGCTCCCGGATTGAGGAGTGGACTTGCTACGTGGCGCCTGTAAAATGTCAAGGTTTTGCCGATGTACTTTCAAAGGAAACTTGAATGAAAAAAAATATCCGTGAGGGCGTGTGAAACAACAAGTTGCTCGTCCGTCGGGCTTTGAAAACTTGAGGTCTATTTGTTGCCAAAAATTATTACAAATTTCTTTCATAACTCTTTATCATCTAAACTATGTTGTTACAAAGTTCTGCACCTCACCTGTTAGAATCTCACCACACGTTCCACTTACATTGTTAATTCCACACGTTTAGTTTTAAAACCTCAGAATTTCTCACAAAATTTAAAATGAAATCTATTTAAAACCTAAGTCTACGTCAGTTGTTATACCGGTAGAGCCTGCAACTATAACACATCACACAAGGGATGACAGATATTGATAACATAGTAGCATTATTGTTTGCCTCAAATACGTCTACTTTGAATGCCTCTTAAGGGTTTTGAAAAACAAATATGTCACCGAAGCAGTGAATTAAGGGAAATTTGGCCACCTTCTTTTGTTAAGCGAAGTCAATGTCGAAGTAGGATGTCCTCATTGAGATAACATGTTCACATGATATTGTGCAAAGACCCGAAACCATGCTTTCCAAGTTGGCTATTTTTCCCTTTTTTCATTGAGTCGATCAAATCAAAATGACCGACATTAGTTTTAGTAATGGAAACAGGCTCAATTTTTGTTGTGCAATGTAAAATGTTGTTAAATACATATTACAACTATCATACAAATCATTAAGCTGAAAGGCACAAACAAAAGTCTTTCTTGCGGTAATTCTACAGTTACAACATTGAACTGGGGATAGTGAAGTGAGCCTGAATGCTCCACTGCATGAACACTGAAAGTTGCATGAGCCAAAGTTAAAGATATGCTAACGGGTGGACCAAAAGATGTTTCTGAAAAGAATGGCACTTGTAAGCAACTTTACAAATAGAAATATTGAAATGAAATTGAATATTACAACAGGTATCTGTGTCCTCTAGAGTAAAACGTCCGCCATTAGGAGAGTTACGTGGTGGGGTGGCTTTTTCAAATAAGCATGAAATTTATTTCTTTTCTTCTTCTAGGTAGGTACCTATTCAGTGTGGACAGTGACAGAAGATACCTACTCGGAGTTGTTAAAGTAAATGCAGTTTCCATTACTATCACTGGGAATGAAAACAAGTTTGCTTTTGTCATGATTCGTGGAATTTAGGAAAAATTGTTGTGCCAATAGGTAAACGTGACAGCAAGTAAGATTGCAGAAGAATAATGACGAACTAAACTCTGATGTAATTAAGTACAAGTTTGAAGTGATTTTTTTTTCTTTTAATGCAGCAGTATATTTGAAATGGGTAAAGGTATCCCCTTGTTCCCGGAAAGTTTTGTGTTCATTACCATATCCGATGGTGGATCCAGAATTTCCCAGACGGGACCGGTGTAACGTTTTTGTTCGTCCTCCCGTTTTCATTCGCCCCTGGGATGACTGAAATCAAATTTTTTATTTCAGTCCCCCCCCCCAATTGATTTCAGTTGTCCACCCTTAAATTAATTTATTGGTATTGTGATACATTGTACACAATGTGGCAGATGAACCACAGACATGTAAGAAAAAGTCGACTGTCAGCGCCTGTGGCTCATCTGCCACATTATGTGCAATATATCACAATACCGATAACTAGAGGAGTTAACTGAATTCAATAGTGGGGGCAATTGAAAACAGATAATCTGTTTTCAATCACGATGGGGGTGAATTAACACATATTTTCTGTTTTCAGTAGCCCCCCCGGGGAGGGGCGGGGGGGGGGGGGGGTTGGTGACTGAAAATGGGCCTTCCTGAAAACGTTTCACCGGGCGCAAACTGCAGGGGCGCCAACCTAATATTTGGACGATTTTTCCCGAAAAATGCATGAAAATGAAGGCATTTTGATGTGCACCCTTTGAATCTGCCAATGCTGTCTATCTCTCCGCCATTAAAATGTGAACGGTGTTTTCTCAGGTAAAGCATGCAGATCCTGGATAAATATGTTATTGAAAGCCTACCGCTCCGATGTTACAGAAAGCAAAAATGTACAGAACTGTCCAGAGAAGATCTTTTAGAGGTGCGACAAGCTTACAGTTGTATCTTATTAATAGTAATCATTCACTAAGTGTCGACCGTGTGGTTACATCAAGGTACGCGATACTGCGCAAAGACAATTGGATCAGAAATGGTGGAAGTGAAATTTAGTCCATGGGTACAGGTAAGATGCATACTCCAGTGGCGGATCTAGAGGGAGGTGTCGCCAGGCACGCCCCCTCTGGGTCTAAATTCTTTCATTTTCATGCAGTTTTCAGGAAAAATTTGGCCAAATAATAGGTTAGCGCCCCTCCTTGGAGGTTGGCGCCCCCCCCCTTCTGTGATCTCGGACTAAGAAGAGAATTAACAACAAGGATTTGCCTTTAAGTTTCATGATACCCACATTTCATGAATAGAATTTTTCCAAAAATTGGGAATTACGCCTGAACCAGTGGTCTACCGCGCTACAACCCCTGTTCACTAAATCTGCAAAGGTGTGAAACAGGGAATTCAATTGGCCTGTTTGAACGCGATTTCGGCCTCTTAATTCAAAAGAAATCTCCTCATGTCAGGAAGTAATGAATATGAGCGCGTTGCCATTAATGTAGCCATTGCCATTAATCACTGGATATACTACAGTTTTGAAACAGCAAATATGGCTATTGAGTTTTTCCGAATTGAATTCTGTAGAATCTACAGAATCTATAGAATTTGTAGAATGCTATTTTCAGTAATTTTAATTTTCCAAATTGCTAAATGTAGTATTCTACAAATTCTGCAGAATACTATTTTTAATAATCATAATTTTCAAAATTACTGAAAATAGTATTCTACAAATTCTATAGATTCTGTAGATTCTACAAAATTCAATTCGGAAAAACCCAATTAAAAGTTCAAAACATCTTCTTTGAACAAATCAAATACTAATTGTCTAGTTGCTGAGCAGGTGTAACACTAGATAGTCACCACATTCGCGGATCAAAGGAGGGATCTTTAACTTCATAGGGATTTTAAGAAAATTGTTAAAATGTATGGAATTACTGCCCTCCACCAGTGGTTGGCGCTCCATCCTGTAAAAAGCCTGGATCCGTCGTTTTACCAGACCTCGGAATTTAAACCCAACACGTAACATCTTCTGATTTTCATACAAAAAAAAAACCTGGGAAAGGGTTGCGTACTAATCCAAGATAAATTACTGCTACCAGAGGTAGATCTAAGGGGGTCGCCAGTGCCCCCCCCCCCTACGGGCCCATTTTCGTTGATTTTCAAGCAGTTTTTGGAAAAAAATTGGTCAAATAATAGCTTCCCCTCCCCTCCTTGGCAGTTGGCTCCGCCCCCTTCCCCCCTTGTCTGGTAAATTCTGGATCCGCCACTGGCTATGATTGCCATACATACATATCTCAATCGATCTAAAAAAAAAAAAAAAGAAAAATCGCTTCGTAGATCTATGATGTTTTAGCTTTATTTCACAGGGGAATGTCAAACTTAAATGTATTTGACAATACGTAATACAATATAAACAAAGAACTATGTAATCTACATGAACAAATTGCCAAAATACGATTTTTTATTTCTATAACATACATGTTTGCATTTAAAAAATTGAGAGTCTCTTAAAAATATACTGTTTTGAAGAAAATAGGAAAATCAACAAGGAAGTTCTGCAGGATCATCTCACTAATTCATTCCCATCAAGAAAGTCCTCCTGCGTGAACGCAAGAGGCATACCGACCGCAGCGTAACAAGTCCTCCCCCCCGGCTTGGACTTGGAATGAGTGCCTCCCCTGGCTGGGACTGGGTA
>JBCAUG010253343.1:0-18375 GCA_038406175.1 Haplosyllis leylae
ATTATTTACTGTATTATATAATTTGTATTGATATTTATAGAGGAATTTGAAATGAGGTCACTACAGTTGAAGGTCACGTGATCTTCATGAGAGCCAATCAGCGTCTCCTCTATAATTTTCTGAACTTTATGTGACCTTTATGAAATTCACTGAAGCGTAACAAATTCTTTTGTTTTCCTCTATAATTTTCTGAACTTTATTTGACCTTTGTGTCAATATTTGCTGAACATGACAATTCCTTATTTGGGCCTCTATGGTGGTGGGAAGTTACATAATCACCTTGAATGGGGTGATTACGTAACTTCTCTCCACCATAGTGGCCCTATATTCTCTTACGGTCACTGACTTGGGCCATCACATCGGTTTTTAATTAAGAAGGTCAGCAAGTTTGGCGACTTTCCCCCGGGGCTTAGATCTATTACATTTAAAGATTATTTGGTCAAAAATTCTTGTACAGTGTTTAACCATAAAAGTGATGTTCTTCCGTGCATGATCGGCCTCGAAATAATCTGCTGAACATTTCAGGCAAAATCGAATTCACTCCACTCTTGCCAATTAATGTGTATTATTTTGTACTTACAAGTATGCTGCAACTACAAGTGCAACGATGAGCAGCAGCCAATCATTTATCTGTATCAATCCAAGTCCCAAAATATCCATTCTTCTGTTTGTATCTTTTTATGGGGTGATGATTGTGCTTTCACCAAAACTGTTTTTGTACACTTAGGCTGAAGAAAAGTGCTGTCGAATCGACCCTCAAGATGAAAAGAATCGGATTTTCATTAGCGGACACTGAACTAAATTTGTCTTTTTAAAGACCACTATTTAAAATCGATATTAATTCACAAAAAAGGATCAGTGTGCAGTACTTGAACGTTTCACAAAAGAACTGGAGAGGAAATGAGTAACATTATGTATTCGCAAGGGATGCAGTTGGTTGTGCAATGAACGAGGTTGTGAAATTTAGAACGCAATTTGGATCGCGCCTTTGAAAGTCTTTAAATAATTGTTCAATTTATCAGTGGTTGTAACTAGATTATTGGGTCACCAGTTGATGACGAAAAATAGCAAAAAGTATCAGAGTACTATGTCGCTAAAGGCGCAAGCGATTAAACAAAATAATATTATTTTGATGAATGTACGCTATGTCCTGTGTGTAATTTGAAGAAAGCAACTTTGGAAATCAAACTTTTTCAGGTCATTTGACCAAAAACGCCTACTACGGTTTGGCTAATGGTCTGAGGGTTCATCAATTCATCATCGTTCAATCTTTTGGCAATCTCCTATATAACTTCCGATCATTAACTTGAAGTTTTTCCACTAAAGTTTTCAAATGGAGAGTGCAAGTCTTGGCTAATATAGTTTTTCACGAACTGGATTTCTACTCCTTGCTCTTGTGTGTGTTAATTATATATTTGATAAACTACACACAATCTAGCAAATACTGGAAAAAGCCCTTACTGTTACATTTAAATTGTGATCATTCTTAAAAAATGGCATTTCATTTCTTTCAAATCTCAGCAGCGGATCCAGGATTTGCGCAAGGGGAGGGGCCCAGAATTTGTTTTGAGAATTTTTTGCCAACGTATTTAAGCAGAGTTGGGTTAGTGAAAGGAGCCAATATTAGCCAGGGTCAAGGGCCTGCCTTAGGGCCTGGAAGCTCTTGCATTTTTAACTGTCAAATTTGCATTCTCCCACTTTTCCTGGTACTTTTTTTCAAATTTTTTAATGTACATTTGTTTGGACACATTACAAAATATCTATTTCAATACAAAAGATTTGGGCCAAATTCACAAATGCAATCAATATATTCCTTTTCCTAATATGAGAAAATCAAGAGTCTCATTTAATCTCCACTTTTCCTAGTACTTTTCTTCAAAATTTTTAACTTACTTTTTGTAGGCACACTGCAAAATATTTATTCCAATAAAGAAGATTCTGGCCATCCTGACAAATATGTCCTTTTGGTTTAGTATGCACACACATTAGTCTATAAGCCAGGGGTCTTTGGCCCATTTGAGGCCCCAGATGCTGTTGCATTTTAAATTTTAAAATAGAAATATATCTTCCTACTATCTGAAGCACTTTTGTTGAAATTTCAAAATCAATTTACATAAAAAAATATATTTGAATTTCAGACATTTCTTGTATTATAATGTATGAAAAAATAATTTACTTCAATGTTTATGGACAAGATAGGTTATGGCTCAAGTCCATATTAAGTAGAAGTATGCACATAAGAAGATGAAATGAAATGATGAACAGAGTGAGACTAGAAGAATGTGAAAGAAATGTAATATTCATGCTAAGCAAAGCAAGGCTGAAAAAATGTAATCCCTAGAATGATCTAGGTACAACTTTAATTCCCTAGAATGATCTAGGGACAAAGCTATTATTTCTCTCAAATGATCTAAGTACAATTTTAATTCCCTGGAATGATCTAGGGTCAAAGCTATTAATTCCCTGGAATGATCTAGTTACAACTTTTTTGTACCTAGATCATTCTAGGTACAACTTGTTTTGCACCTAGACCTTTCTCAGTGTAACCTGTTTTGCACCTAGACTTTTCCAGGTACAACTGAGAGGATAATTGAAACTAGAATTTTTTTTTATCTAGAATGATCTTGGTACAAAATGTTGTACCTAGATAATTCTAGGGAATAAATAGCTTTGTCTCCAGCTCATTCTAGGGATGATCTGGAGTTGTACCTAGATCATTCTGGGAAATTAATAGCTTCGTCCCAAGATCATTCTATGGAATGAATAGCTTCATCCCTAGATCATTCTAGGGTACAATACTTTTGACCTAGAACTTTCTTGACACTGTTTTTAACAGATACTGACTACTACTAAAGCTAGAACCGACATCCATGGGCAACATCGACGGGCCATATTAAGGGTTCCAAGAGGTGGAAGCACCCAACGGGACTAAGGATTTTGAGAGATGGCAGCACCCAACGGGTGCAACTCATCTAGTCATTGGTAACCCTTGGTTACCAACCAGTCAGTTAGTGGGGGTGGTAATAGGGAAGTTGTTAGTTTGGGGCATATTTTGAAGTGTTTCATCTATTATTATTATGGGGTGCATAGCACTTGTAAAACATTGATTTTACCTTAGCGTGTATGCATATTTTGTGAAAATACCCAAGGGTTACAGTGTCGTAATTGGTACTTTAACTGAAAAGTTTTCATTCCATAACTTCGTGAACGTTAATTAACCTAAATACACAAAGCGATACAGGTTTTCCGTATGTATTCTGCCATATCTTCTTCATTTTTTCATATTTTCACTTCAAATAAAAATTAAAAAGTGCAGAATGTACTCTGTATTCTATATTTACTGTGAAAATATTCAGCACTATGTTGCAGAATTTAATATGGTCCAAAAACTCAAATGTACAACTTAAGAGATATACATTTTATAATTTGATCATATTTACACATTTTTATTTGCATTACAAACAGAGGTACCCAATTTAGAGGAGTAATTAATCGATTAAACGAAGTTCGGCCACCAGCTATGCAAAGAAATCCATTGCACATAGATCTACCATTTCAAGTGACATTCAGTGTAAAATACTATAGGGCAAATTTGCTTTCTTCATCAGTTCGATTGGAGAATTCTATCCACCGTAGGACATTGTGGAAAATGATTAGAAGGTGACGGCATCTGGTTTTCTCACGGAAAGTGCCTTTAGGATTAATATTTCTTCTTGATATTTTGTGTGGCTACTGTATGGGTGTCTGGCTGTCTGCATGCAAGAGAGCCAGTCTGGATTATTAATATTTGTTGGTGATTTCTTGGCTTAAAGTTGACAAAAGGTTGGATTTAGCAGATTTCGTGAGGCAACAAAACAAGGTAAAAAATACCAAAACTAATTAATAATTTCACATTTTCATCACTTGCAATGTCTTCCTTGATTCATTTTACCCTGAAAAGTTGTGTCACACTATTATTTTTTGTCAATTTTTACTTTTTCAGATTCAGTGCATATATGTCATTCAGTTACAAAAGTGTCACTTTTGTTGGCAGGTGTCAACTCCAAGAGGAAGACAATAGCCAGTGGCTGTGGTTTTCCTGTAAAAATAATTACCGCGGGGAGGGCATTCTCAAAGAGAATGCCTGACCCAAGGTGATTACTTTTTGTAAATCCTGTCCATTTAATTGCTATTAGAAGGTTTAGTTTGAATAATAGGCATGAATGAATGAGAGAAAGTTACTTATGAGCTGCATGAAGTGATAGTCATGGGTCATTGCATTCCTGCCTTGGTTGAGCATTTGATCAGTTCTACTCAAGTGGCAAGTGGCCTCATTCATTTGCATGATTTTAGCATTCTTTCTGTCTATTTCAGATGGATAGCAGGAGATTTTTTGCCTTGCTGGTGGTCATGGCTTCTTGGTATGACAACTATTATTCTTTGGCTGGGCACACACAAGAAAGTCATGAAAGTGAAATTCAGACAATCAGTTCAGATGATGAGCCAGTTGATCCTGAAAGTAATTTCAGGTTACTGTTGGAAGGTGCAAGGGCTCTAAGCAACAATATCTCACAAATTTTGAATTTTGATGACAAGGTCTTTAAGCTGTCACATGGAGAATCAGTTCAGTCAGTCAGTCAAGGAGGTGATGTATCATTAAGTGGTTATGTTTCAAACTCTATGGCATTGTCTGTGGCATTGTCAGAGAGAAGTTTTGATGTAAGTTTCATGTCTCTACTATCAGTGAAAGTGCCTTAAATTTGCATGCAAAGAATGCTAAATAACCGGTAACTCAGTCAGTCTCCTTCTTCCTCAAAATATTGTTTTGGTCATGTGATCTATTTGGAGCATTCTGATTGGCTCACAGCCACTTAGCTTCACTTCAGAACTAGGCTGGTCACGAAGAAATTTTTTTTGACAATTTTCCATTTACTTATTATTCGATTTTAAGGCTATTCCCAAAACACCAGAATATGGCATACAGAGAGAAAGTAATAGGTATGAACCTCAGTATCCGATGTGAGTGACAGTGAGCTGGTTGCAGTAGCCAATTCATCTTGTGAAAATCATTTGGAATTTTCCAACCACTTTTTGCTTGAAAGGTGGTGGTGTGGAAAGTCAAGCAAAATGATGCCAATATTCAGTTACTCAACCCTTCCAGGACTGATAAAGAGATGGAGGAGCTTGCAAAAAGGAGGTGGGTACATTTTATGTTGGTTTCATCACTTTGTAAAGTTGAAAGTGAAAAAAAAATTTTTGGTGCAAAAGCAGTGCTCCGACCTTGAAGTCAATGAAGTGTTCATGCTGTTTTTCCTTTTCAATTTACACTGAATTTAAGCTATTTTACAGCATCCAAGAGTCTTCAAAAGCAAAGATGAGATGGGCTATTGGGGTCTACAAATGATGGCACACTTTAAGAGGCCAGATCCACAGTGCCAGGTCCATTGCAACCTGGACTCAAAATAATCGACCAATACCAGCACTTCACGAAGTAGCAACAAACATGTCAGAAATGAAAAAAGATGTTTGTGAGTTTATTGTAGAGATATGTAAAGAAAATGGAGATCAGTATCCAGGAAGTTCACTCTATGATCTGTTGCAAGGACTTTCTATGTATTTGGAGAGAGAGCATTATTTTGAGAACAAAATCATATCGGGTGCATTCCGTGAAATTAGAAATAGATTGGATAATTTAATGAAAGAACCTGCTGCAGAAGGAGTACCAGGATGACCAGAGAGGCAATATATCAGTGAAGAACATGAGGAGATACTATGGAGTAAGGGAATTTTGGGCGAGGACTCTCCTGATAAACTGAGACTTTCTGATTGGAGTTCATTTCGGATTACGAGGTTTGAAGGAGCAACATGATTTACAGTGGTACCCAGACTGTCAGATTAATATTGTAAAGATTGATGGCAAGGACACTTTAGTTTATCATGAGTTTCAAAGTAAAACAAGGCAGGGGGAAATTTCTGATAGAGGTAGATCTAAGGCTTCTCCTTGTGTTTCTTATGCATTTTGTACTGGATTCAGACCATGATGCTTTGTTGAAATATTTAGGAAATATTACTTTCTGGCTCCACCTGCAACACATTCTTGGCACAAATTCTATGTTCAGACTGATAATCAGTGGCAGCCAGGATCTGATTATTGGTTTCCCAACAGGCCTATAGGTAAAAACACCATTGCGAAATACATTCAGAATATGATGTCTGAGGCTGGTATTGATGGAGTATTTAGAAATCATAGCACTAGAAAAACTACTTGCACAAGGCTATTTCAGAAAGGGATCGATCCACAATTGATTAAAGAGCAGACTGGTCATAAAAGTGAAGCAATTATGAGGTACAAAAAGTCCAATTTAGCTATGAAAAAATAGGTGTCTGACATGTTGTCCGTTCTCCTCAGTGAAATGAATGCTATCCGAGATTTGCAAAAGGCAATGTTAGACAGGGAAGACAAGTTTGAAAAAAAAAACCCCAGGAGGAGTCAGAAAGTTCGAAAAATGTATCTAAAGATGGATGCGATTCTGTTGTTGTTGACTCTTCAAAAGGTCTTGACGTTCATGTTCCAATGGTTGTTGGATTAGATTTCTCCAAATTGCAAGGTGTAGTTAATATACATTTGCATTTCCATGGTAAATAAGCAGAAAGTTCGATTTTTGTTGACCACGTGTTTTTTCACTTTGCTCTTGTAATGGCTGTTCCATTCCAAATACATTCATGTTATTGTTAAAATGTCTTGTCTTTGTTGTATGTACTAATAGCAATTAAATGCAGTCACACTGTGAGCGAATATTCCGAAAATAGAATGCATTCTGACCACAAAGAAACTTCACGCTGCGAGGGATTTACTGGGTAATAAGGTGCACGAGACATAGTCAGTGACATAGAACACACAGGAAAAACTCAAGATAAAACCCAGGGAATTCCATTTCAGTTGCAATGTAGCCACCAAGCAACTGATTTATTTTTGCCATTTAGGAGCACAGGTCTCTTTTTTCAGTATTTAGACAGTTTCAAAATAGAACAGTCCGGTCTTATCTGCTGCAAGATTGGCTTTCAAATAGCAACAGCTGACCACATGCCATTCAACAATAAGCTTTAAATTATATTTACTTGTTAGTAGCGCCGTCACAGAGAGCGGAGCGACTTGTCTGTTCACTATGGTGTCCGTTTGTGCGTTGGTACGTGCGTAGCCATGGTTTGTTGGTTGTAACCGCTTAACCCCCCACCCCTTCCGACCAAAAAACTGAGATAGCACCAAATTTGGTTTGATACATTTTCCAGTGATCGTACTAAGTGTTTTTAAACCTGGCCTTATAATGGCCTTATAATGTCAAGTCATTTTAGCAAACTTCATCCCTAGTCTAGCTGTCTCACTTTTTGACCTTTGACATATTTACATACCTTTGACATTTTGGCACATGGTTTATTTAAACCACCTAAACTATATGGCTATTTGTAGCTCGAAATTACTGTATGGCTGTTTTTAGCTCTAAATTCCTGTATGGCTGTTTTTAGCTCTAAATTCTCATAATTTGCGAGTTTCTAGAGCTGAATAATGCTAACCAAACATTTGGTACACTTTCTTGTTGACTTTTTTATTATTATTTTCAACATAACAATCATTACTTAAACCACCTAAGGCTATATTTTGTTAATGTATGATAGTAGTGTTCATATTTGGGGTTAATTGTATAGGGAGTTAAGTTGGCTTCAAGTTATCTTAGCTTCCACTTGTTAGGGCCGCTTTTCTCGGTTCTACCGGCTACAAATTATAGTGTGCATGTGTGCGTGCGTGGTGCAGGCATGCGTGCGTGTATGCCCGGGTAAAAGAAGGTTCTGCACATTTTCTGATGAACAAGGTAAATGTTTTATTGTATATTCTTCTACTAGTAGTGTTCAGCTCGTTGAAACAATGACACGCAACTTCCATTCGATAGATAAACCATTCGTAGTTATCAGTTCCCAGTTGATATGCGAACACGTTTGGTGCAATCCACATGGATCAGTGTATCAACTGCGATGTTTTGCGGTCTATTGGCTGAGCACTGCTAGATATTCGTAAGACATATATCGGAAATTAAATTTGATTATCAATATCCCCACCTTGCATTGTATAAGATCAAGCAATTAACTGCATTTATTCGCTGCTATGGTTGATCCGGTTCGTTGTACACAGTATTTTCTCTTGCAGATTCCATTCAGCAAACGTTTTGATGACTTAGCCGTAGCCATAGTGACCAACGAACCCAGTTACAGACTAAGAAAGGGAGGCGCACCTACTGTTCGAGACATTTTACTTCATAACAGGACCATGACGACACTACTACAACAGAAACCGTCTCCTCCCCGTGAGAGCGTTAGAACAGAGAAAAGTGATGCAAATCTTCCCTTGAGCACTGATACCGTCCAAGTGAAACGTCCAGCCGATCTTTCTGTTGGTTCATCGCTGGATGCTGGAGCCGGCAATGTATCAAATGTTCCTGCTTTATCGCCACCAGTCAAAAGGTCAGAAGGACAAGGGTCGCAGGTTCCACAGAAACTGAAATCGGCTCTGGTTAGTGATCTATTAGCCATGCGCAGACAGCAAGGGAAGCCACGAAAATTTGACCCATATACTAGAGGAAAAACTGTGAGCGAGCTATTAAAGGAGAGAAAGCAAATGTCCAGAAGCATGGGGGATACAAGCAACAATAGTGAAAGAAGAACGAGTCTGATTACAAGGGGCACTAGCCAGGGACAGACTTCCATCAGAATCCAGCCTACTGACGGGTGTGAACGTACCCAAACTCCTGGTAGTGGCAGGGAGGGGACACGGAGAGCAAGTTTGCCAGGGCCTCGTGCTGACGTCACCGTTGTACTGCCAAGGGACAGGGAAGAGGTTTTGGCTGACCACATAGCCGAGTTATCATCATATGGGTACAGGTACTACATCATCCAGATTCTTCAAATGGCGACTCAAATGTCTGAATATTACGGCCTTAAGTCAAAAGATGGCGCCCTGATCAACGAAAGTTGGTATCGTGCTTTCCTTAGTCGCTGTCCTAAGGCTAATAGAGTAAATAATACAAACAAACTAGTTCCATCGGAAGCACTGAAATGCATTAACTGGGACCTTGTGGACCTTGCTGCTACTCAGGACGCATTAGCTCTAACAGGAGACCAGGGTACTTCCGGAAAAGGGGACCAGTCGGACGTTAAGATGAAATCAGCGTCTGCTTTAATGACAGAGATGATCCTATCATACTGTAACCAATTCACAGAATAAATGGTCTATTCACACTTACCGTCAAAGTCATCTGTTTTGTAGGCGGCGCCTTTGATATTTTTAAATATTGTAACGTCATGTGTGAACAGCATCATGGGAATGCATTCAATCCATTTTATACGGGAATGAAAACGGTGACTTCTGACGGCTAGCGTGAACAAGGTCTGTGCCATTCCGACCGGAAAGTGATGATAAAAAAGCAACAACATTTGAAAGTAATAGTGGCATAACAATACACAGTCTCTAGAAAGCAATTCAAATTAGTAGAGAAATGTTGAAGATGGTGGTAAACTCACAGGACTGATTGAGGTTAATTAATTGAAATGTTTGGAACAGTATACGTCCTTGCCTTGATTGGAAGCTCCGCAAATATTAATACAGATACAGACCATTACTGGACTTACTATTGTCGGGAGTTTGTGAATTGGACAAAGTGCAGAAACTGGTGAAAAATGTGATTCTCTTATTTCAATGCCAAAATGACAATTTCTGAATGAATAAACTTATTTATATTCTAAATATAACCAGTTGTTTGGAGCATTTTTCCTGTTTTCTTACCCCGCAGTTTTCAGGCTTTACAAGAGATTTTTACCGACCGCGTACGTAGTACTAGAGGAGGTAATGTTTTCACAGGTGTCTGTCCATTCACGGGGGCGGGGGGGGTACCCAGTCCGGGGGGGTACCCAGTCCAGCTGGGGGTGGGGGATACCCAGTCCAGCCAGGGGGGTACCCAGTCCAGCTGGGGGGTACTCAGTCCAGTTGGTGGCCGGGGGGGTACCCAGTCCAGCTGGGGGGTGGGTGGGGTGGGTACCCCCCCGAAAAAAAATTAAAAACTTTTTTTAAAAATTTTTTTATCCCCCAGGATAGGTTTGCTACGCCGTGGTCGGTATGCCTCTTGCGTTCACGCAGGAGGACTTTCTTGTTAAATAGGTTTTCATTATTTTATCCTGACGGGTCATGTTTTAGCAATGGATATGACATTTACAACCTTCCTTTAAAATATCAAACATTGATGAAGATCAGATTTCTCGATGATATGTTCTACTAGATCGAATGCAGATTTTATTTAGTGAATTGGCTTATGGTCAATTGAAAAAGTTTAACAAAATTCCAGTTTACACTCCAGTTTGTGTAAAGTATCTTGACATCACAATGTTCATCAAAATTTCAATGGTTTGCTCGTATTTTGTATTGATATATTTGTTTTGCATGACGCAATGCGTTTTTTTCAGATTTCAATTCATTAGCGTTATTAATTGTTAAGTCTTAACACGATGTTTTTTACTTCCTTTTTAATTCCAAAACTTGAAAGGGACGCCGACGAGTTTGCGTTGATATCAAGCGGTAAGTTCTTTGATTATTTACTAACTTCAAAGGAAAATGTCAATGTTCAAAATATGTTCATACTACTAATAATTATACGTTGTTGTTCATCAGATGACGAAATGTAAGTTACTATTGATTGTGTTATCAGTCGTAACAGCTCGGGTAGATCATCATTAAGCGGGGCTATTTTCATTACAGGAAACAAAAGAATCCACATCGAGTCATGGACGAGCAGTCCTTGCAGCGATAAGTCCACCTACTGTACAACGTTTAACGAAATTGCGTCAGCAGAGAAGCAGCGTATTTCAAGACAAAAGTTCGACTGAAGACGTAGGCAAGAACAGACAACTGCAGACTTTTTTCAAGAAACAGCATAACATACAGCAAGGGAGCAACAAATCCCAAAGGAACAGCCTTGCTAGACATAATAGTAATAATTCAATTCGTAGCAACGATGAACAATCCAGGAACAGTTCTATGCCAGGAAGCACAAGCCATCCACAGGAGAAAAATAACCCTGCAGCCAGCAGCTTGCCGTTTGCAGCCCAAAAGAAAGATGATATTCACGACCCCAGCACAAGACGAGGGTCCTGGTTTCAACAAGAACACCGGTCTCCTCAGGCCGGACAGGCTGGAGTCTCTGCCCTTGAACCTGACGACGACTCAATCACTGTTGTAGCTGTTCGCACTGCAGACGAGGTGAGTGCTGTTACTCGACGTCCAAGAGAATGGCTCAGATCAAATCAAGAATCATCTGCAGGCTCAGCCAGCCGATTCTTTGGAGCTGCCCATTTGCCAACGTCCCCAACAAATAATCGACCACCAGAAAGCCGAATAACATCAACACATCGCGTGACAGAACCTCCAGCTTTCACCACACCAGTACCAGCACATATTCGGCTGTTAGCGGGCACGATGGCAGCAACCTATCGGCAGAAATATAGATCCTCTGATGTAACCAAGAATTATAATCAGATGACACCACCACCAGCTCATACTCCGATTACTGGGCATCGACAGCGTGGAGCAGTGTCTGATTATAGCATGTCACCAACTGTTGCTCACTCTGCGGAGGGCAGTACACCACCGTACATTCCCTCATCACAGAGGTCATCACTAAGGTCAACTTCAGCTTGGTACAGTTTATCAAGTACCTTCCGAGACAGATGGCAGACTTTAACTGGTAGTCTTGGGACGCAGAGTGCAGTGTCCAACATCAATGATTGTTCTTTAAAGTGCTCGCACTGCAGCAAGATATTCAGTAATAAGCAGACCTTAAAAACCCACATGCAACACCACACAGGTACAGTAAATTCAAAAATTTTGTGAATGATAATATAAGACAAAAAAGATGCTTGGTAATAAGTCAGAACAGAAAATTAGGTCTAAAATTAAAATACACCCCTGGTCTATGCTCTCTGTAGTTGTAATTTTGTGCTTAAATTTATGTAAACTTTGAATTGAAAAGAGAAGAAGATGACTGAGGTTGCGTCAAGAATAATGTACGGATGTATTGTTTTAGGTCAGTACTCTATGTGGTGTGGTACGTGTCGTAAAGGCTTCACGGGTGCGATGCGGTACCGAGACCACATGCGGCAGCACGAAGGACTTTACCACTACTGTGAAGTGTGTGGCAGAAAGTTTGTCACCGAGGATGGTTTGGGGTATCACATGAATGAGCACACTGGAAACTACAAACACCGATGTGACCTGTGTGGTAAAGGATTCAATAAACCGAGTGAAGTGACAAATCATAAGATAGTAAAACATGCCGCGGACAGAGACTACATGTGGGGGGATAAAGCAACCAATTAGGTAGTGATTCCAAACCGCTAAAACGTTTTACCTGAGTTAACCAGGTTGAAACAAAGAGGGATATATAACAACCAACATGATTGTGTAGTCATACTTTTGATCTTTACAAAATAATTTGTCGTTCATAGAAGTAAGACCACTAAATCCTGACTTGCTCGGAACCATCATCACAAGTACGGAGCTGACTTCTAGATTTCAAGGTTTTCTCTCTGCGCAAAGTCCCAAGTTGTATTTTACGCATTTCTAACTTAGCAAAAACACTTTTCAGTTTCAAAACCCTTGTAAAGCCATTTGTATTTACATGAAGTTTATTTTGTATACTTTCTTCAATGTTGTGACACATTTGTAAGTCATAATATTGAGGTGATAAAAAATGACACAATTTCATGCTGTATAATTGCGTTCTTTAGATGCTCAGTTGTTGAGTTCCATTCATATTTTAGATGTAGTCAAAGACTGAGCGTTTCTCATTAATAGTGTGACACTTGTGTGTTTACATGCACATTTGTTCATAATCTGGATAAAACAACCGTTTTAACTTATTGAAGGAGAAATGATAAGGTTTTGAATAAAGAAATCCCTTGCAAATATCTCTTGATATCTGTTATGAGGCGTCTCGGAATTAAAGAAAAAAGCACCAACGCGCAAAGAACACATTTGTAGCTTGTTTGCAGAAAAATATCGTGCGATAAAAGGTTAGTTTTTTCATCTAGATTCACGTAGATGTGTAGTGAAAAAGATGTCTAGTGTGAATGAAATCACACAAAAAATTCATGTAAGATTTAAATAATTTTTTGGCAGAAAGTGAGTAAAATGTAACGTATTTTGTCTATTGTAGAAGGAAGCTGCAGATAACATCTCGATCAGCATTGACACGGAATCCGGTGAAATACGTTTGGACACAATGGGACTCGAATCAGGAATCATTCAGGCAGAGACTGCAACATTTAGTCCCGGTGAAACCCCACTTCTAGCAGCCGCTACACTCGGTGGAGAGGAGTTGCAGAATGTAGGTATGTATCACATAGTAAAATTTACCAAAGTTTGCTGGTTGTTTCACAATCGCTGTCAATCATAGAGGCTAGAAAATGGTTAAACAGAATAGAAATCACGGAAGAATGAGAAGACGTGGTTCAGTCGACGTCTGTGGAGTGTTTGTAGCCTTATGGCTAACTGATGATCCTACTCCCCACAATCATATTTTTCTAGATTCTGATTCTGCACTTCAGGCTGAACATTTTTCTATCAGGAATCCGTGGGCTGTTTCAAAAGATAAGTTGACCAGAACGGCCCACACATTTTGGGACCAGAAGAAGAATTTATTGATATCAAAGAATTGTACAAAAATATGGTTTCCAGTGATTTTGAGCAAGTTTAGTTTTTTCATCTTATGACCCCATTGTCCCCAAATATCACTGGGGTAGAATATGGAGGTTGTCCAAAATAACCCACACTTCTGCGCTTTTAAGCAACTTTACTTTGGTATTTTTTACTCCCATGGTTCCATTGTTACCTCCAGATGGGATCACACAGTCCAAAGATATATAGAATCAGATGTGGTGGATTTCATTGCAAGAATTTTCACGTTGTTGTAGAAAATCACATTTTTATTCAGAATTTGTAGGTCCTGTCTGTTTTTCTGCACTATGTTATGCTGAGAGCGCTTAGTAAAACTGAAAATTAATTCACAAAAATTAAAAAAATTAAATTACCTTATTGGTTTAATTTTGTGGTTTTAGATTGGTGCCCATACTGCGGTAAGACTTTCCCCAGCAAGGCTTTGCTCAAGGAACACGTGTGCCACCAGGAGGACAACTGGTTCCAGTGTCAAGGTACGTTATGTTGTGGAAACATCTTCCAATTTTTACCACCCGCGTACATAGCACGACGGGAAGCTAATGTTTTTACAGGCGTCTGTCTGTCTGTCCACGGGAGGGGACAGGACAGGACAGGGGGTACCCCCTCCCGACAGGAGAGCAAGTGATGTTGCGCCACGGGTCTTGCAGTCACGCAGGAGGACTGTCTCGTGTGGTTTGTTTTCGGCTTTATGAAATAAATTTTTGTTCACTGACCACTGAAGAAAATTCCAGTGTCAAGAAAGTCCTTTAGAAGTTTTGGTAAGCTACGAAAAATAACTCATTTGTTTTCTTGTATTATTTTGTAACTCATATCCACCTCCCATGAGCTTATATTTTTTTACGCGTACAACAAACAAACGGGTGTAGAGTCAGCACATCCACACATCAGCACATAGCTCAAATCTGTAATGATACGCTTGACTTAAAAATGTGTGAAGTTAAGCAATTTTGAAGACAGCAATTATTTCCAAAGATTCTTGTGAAAAAAGACTTCACGCGAAATCCTTTGCTTTTTTAGTGTGTGGGAAACAGTTGAGCACAAGAGATGGGTTGTCTAGACATATGAATAAACACACAGACAACTTCAAGCACCGCTGCACCCTGTGTGAAAAGGGCTTCAACCGGCCATACGAACTAAAACGACACATGAATCAGAAACACGGAGCTGGCAAAGACAAAGAAAAGGAGAAAGAAAAAGAAAAGACAGCAAATAAATGAACAAACGAATATTCTGTAAAGAATGTGTGGTGATGTGGTCATCTGACCAGAGTTTTTAACCAGTGATGCCACTTTATCCCTGCGGTCTCATTCTCATAAATCCAATGAAATGCATTAGCCGAGTTGATCACAACCACAAGATGTACCCAATCTCCTGAGGACATAGTTATTTTGCCTTCCTCAATGTCTTATAGAAAATATAAAGCTATCACGCTGATCACACCCAAAATCTGAGAAGCAATTGTCTCAACATATGTTTGTAATCCATTCGCTGCCAAAATGTTTAACAGGGCTCAAGGCTGCAAAATTAAAAAGTTCTTTCAGACTAAGATCCAGCGATTGGATTAAGGGTGTGATAATATAGTGACAACTGATGGCTGTACTACACTTGTTTTGAATCGACTTCGATTTTGTTTGCCAAAAACAGGTGCTTACGACAACAACCAGTTTGTAATACAGGTAATTTTAGATAATGATCAACACAAAGCATCACCTTTCTCAGTCATAATTTTTGTAAGCGAAATTAGCCGTAAAAAGAGCTTTATTTAAATTATTTGTATCTAAATGATTTTATCTTGGAGAGGACGGTTACCATTAAAGGGCCGTAAAGAAAAGGACGTGATGGTGTTCTGTTGATTTGAGTGCGCTCATAAGTAAGGGTGGTGTGCACTGTTGGGTTATTTGAACACATAAAGCACTGAATGATCAGAGCTTGATCCTGATATCAATGTTATGTCCACACATGGATGAATGAATGAATGAATGAAATTTTGTTGAAGATTCAGATTCCCTTTAAAAGCTACTCATAATGTCTGGCCGAATAAAGGTCGCCAAATAGGGTTTTACTGCACTTGATATTATTAGTATGGCTTATGAGGGTGGCAATTGAAATTGATGTTTTACGTTACAGTATGTGAAAAAGCTAGCGGGTAATTTGTATATTATTTATTGTATTCAATCAATTGTTTTGTTAGATTCGATGCATAGCAAACGCTGACAAGGGCTAATGCGACATCCACACATCCGTTGGCAAAATCAAACGTAGATACCTTGTCAACCATGGGTACATAACGGCAATGACTATTTATTTCTTTTCGTTGTCTTTGATAACGGTGTGCAGTAGGGTGTCCAGCAGTAAGGTGTCCACGTATGTCTGTTTGATGTTACAAGAACTTTGTATGCAGTCAACTATTAAGAAAATGTATCGTAATACCACCACCACATGCTGAAAGTTAAATAAAGTGATGAACATAAATCAGCTTGTTTCACACTTACCAGCACGTATTTTCGAACGTATAGCTCAGCGAAATTGAAATGTGTTTCGTTATATTTCTGTGCCTCATTTTGTGATCCCGAAATTAGAGTGTATTGTTTAAATTAGAGGCTTCACAGCTGAAATCTCATTGTCAATCACGTTGTCTGAAATGTTTTGTTGGCATTTTTTTTTTGTTCTTTCGCGTATTGCGATGAAAGATTCTGTTTCAATGTAATGGATGTACTAATAAAAAGGTACAAAACGGCCTTTTGTGTTTAGCTTAATTTGACTGAGATATATCTTGTTACATGCTACATTAAATATCCCAATGTAGCTTCCTGTGTTGAAATGGTTTGGTCGAATTGAAAGGCAAAGCGTAAAATTGTCTAAATATTTTGACTTCCGAAAGAGAGCCAGAATAATCGTCTTCATAACCAAGTAATAAATGAAACGTATAGCCAACCATTCTTCTTCCACACTTTGCAGGATTTTGGGTTCAAGTTTGACTTTTCCAGAAAGATGACTTGAACTGCAATATCAATTATTGGTTGTTTGGCTATTTTCTGAAGCTAATAAACTGGCAAAACTATATACCTTCCTTTCTTGAGTTGCTACATAGTGATCTATTATTTTACATAAATGACCGCATGATTATTTTCCTTTCTTTAGAGTGTACTCGGATCTTCAACGTACAACCACCCTTGCACAACTTTAGAGCAAGGAGATCCATACGGAGTGTTGTTACCCGAAGGTGAATACGAGGAAAGAGCTCTGACGCCATCACCTCCAAGCACACCCAGGTAATTATCTATTTGATGTCAACTTGTCAACTTGCCCCACTGGAAAAAAGCGGAAAATTTCATTCACCACGACTTTCCGACCGAGGAATGGTTTCAAAGCTAGACTAACCCTGTGGTTTCTGACACAAGAATAAAGTAAATAAATACAGTAACAAAATCTCTTGTATTGCAGGAAATCATATTCTACACCCGAGGGAACCGTACGATTGACTCCAGGGGGCACCATAAAATGTTCCCTGTGTGTTAAAACGTTCCAGTCCAAGTCCGGTCTGGCGCATCACATGCGCCACCACACGGGGAAGTATCTGTACTACTGTGACAGCTGTAGAAAAGGTTTCATCAACCGAAAGAGATTCATAGAACATCAGATGAAACATTCCGGTATGTCTGCAAAATCCTAAAATTAGTGGAATCGCATTCATGATACAGATGATAGATACAGAAGGTCAACAGAACTACATGTACTGCCGATTCTAATCGAGTGTTTAGTCGTGGCGTCTTAAGAGCGGGGCCACTTATCTGGTCAGGATGGTGTCTGTGCATACGGTTGATTGTTGCTGCTTAGGATTTTTTTCCCATTTCGAAAATCTCATCAGGTTTCAAAAATTCCAAAACTAAATGTGTTTCAGGTCATTCTGAGCAATATTGATTTTTGGAACCACCCCCTTAAAATTAATTTGTATTTTGGAAACAGGACCATAACTTCAAATGCTGAAAATATTTTTTTTCTTTTCATTGTGCAGGACAGAAACTTTCGTGTAAATTTTGCGGCAAAACGTACGAGTCGATGAGTGGTTTAAGTTACCACGTTTCGGAGCACACGGGCGAGTACATCCACACGTGCACAACATGCGGTAGAGGCTTTAACAAAAGAGAACTATTCCAGAAACACGTGCAACAATGTTTCAAATGAACTAGACGGGTAGATCATAATCTTCATCGTATTTTGCTTTGGGTACAGTGTTTGTGTTGCAACTCTAACTTGGCCTCATTCTACATTTGTGTGACCTAGCCCGATGTTTTTGTATTTTTTATAAATATATCAGCCAATCATACAGTGAATTTGGACAGAAAATTGTCCAACTGGGTCAGCTGTTTTGCTTCACAGAAGGTCTTTTTGGCGAAAGACCAATAAACCGCTGTTCCTGGTGTGGCATGACAATGAGGTTGAGTACAATATGTGGCACATATTTCCACAAAAGAGAGTTATAGCCAGTAAACAGTTATCGCAAAAAATATTGAGATTACAAGAAAGTCCTCCTGCGTGGACGCAAGAGGCATACCGACCGCGGTGTAGCCGACTTGTCCGGTTGGTGGGGGGGGGTACTCAGCCTGACTTGTACACTTGTA
>JBCAUG010253454.1:0-18375 GCA_038406175.1 Haplosyllis leylae
ACCATTCCCCAGTGATTCGACACATTTCGAAATATGTCTGACCTTTGATCTGGCTGAAATAGGGCAAAATGTGGGTTGCAACCGACCGATCCTATAGACTGCTTTAAACTCCGTTTAAATCAGCCAAAAATATTGTAATATTGAAAAGACTTTTGTGAGGTTTGAACCACAAATCTACTGATCACCAGTCAGGCTTGCTAACCATTACACCAAGGAGTGAACTGTAAGGGAGTGACACGGCTTGCAATAGACTTAATCATGCTTGACTGGTTCTAGTTGAATTCATCTAATTCATCTAATTAAATGAATCTGACACAAAATAGAAAAACAACACGAATATGTTAATTGGAGCCTAAACCATAGTGCTTTGCTCAAATTTAAAATTCTGTTCAGGTGAAAGAGGATTACAACCTTTTTCTAGGTTATTTGTACAATATATATTTACAGAATTTCCTAGATCTACTGTAAATAAAACCAACTTCTAAAAGTTTCAATTCATAACAAACCATTGCAATTTCATTATCTTGACGTACTCACAATGGTGTTTATATGCAATTTTTTTGTTCCGTGGCATTTGATTTTATCTAATGAAAATCTTAAGCACGCACATAACGTATTCGTATTTCATTGTTTCCTATCTAAAATCTTCCTTTTCAAAATCTGAACAGCTGTATTTAAAGAAAAGACATATTTGAGCTTTGACTCTACTGGGAATCCCTGTCGCACCATGGAACACTTCACAAGCCTTACCCTTGACCAGACCTGTGACACGAGAGCGAGGACAACTCTGTTTATTGGCAGTTTCTTCTACGAGATGGACAAGCAATTTCTCTAATGAACTCAACATATGGATGTATAGAAAGACTATGTAGTGTTCTGAAGGTTTTTCCTAATGTTTTACCTTTTTCACCAGTAAATCACATGGTGCTAATAATATGGGTGTGACAACCATTTCTACCTGACCTAGGCAAACACTTCTCAGTTTTCTATTAACTGGTGGTAACGCTTACACCTAGTACGTATGATTATCAATAATGAATATGTCGTACAAAAGCCGTACAACATGAAGAGTATACGATATTTAGTTATCCATGTAGGATGGGTTATTCATTTGGATACACCATCCATAATTCCAGGACAGGGAAATAGCTTCATCCTTCTGCGACAATCTCTTCTGAAGATAATGAAAGTATATTGGTTCACTCCTTTAATGAATCATACTACAGTGATTGAATGTTTCATTCAGAATTGGATTGTTTGTGTTCCTGCCCGTTCAGTGTTCAGGATATGAGTTCTCAGATCCAGCGAATGTACACGGTCCAACCGTCCACTGCCGAATCCTTTATTTTGTCCTTCCTGCCGTTTAAGCATGCTCCGTCTTCTACCCTGGCGAAAGAACTATTTCCGTCAATGCGTTTTGTGTGATGGCAGTAACATTGCTGGTAAAGGTAGAAGAGTCTTCAGACTTGCGTTGTTGCGTTTCCATCAGGAACTGGTGATGCACTGCCGTTTGCTTGCTGTTGGTGCCGTCTGAAAAAAAAAATCACAATTTTCTCACGTTCAAATGATTACTCTCGTCGTAAAATTTTAGAAATCGACCTTGATCAATCACCATGACGACGTCATGGTTGCACAGTAAGAATCAGAAAAACAAATACTAAAGCAGCAAAGCATTGGCGGACCTAGGAGGCGCAAGAGACACCCCAGGGCCAAACATTCTTCATTTTCATGCAGTTTTTGGAAAAATTTGTCAAATAGTAGGTTGGTGCCCCCTGATGGGTTGCCATCCCTTCTGGGAAATTATGGTCAGTTTTGTTGCCCATCAGAGGAAGACGAACCTGCAGAATTCTTCGTAATGTTCCACATCGTCTATCGTTTCCGGGAGCGGACGATGTCGTGTTTCAGGTAGAGGTAGAGCGAGGAAGCCTCCGACAATACTGAGAACTCCAAACACTAACAGAGGCAACTTCTTATCTGGAAAGAGTAGAAAACAAGAAAGTCCTCCTGCCTGAACGCAAGAGGCATACCGCCCGCTGCGTAGCTGACCTATCCCCCGGGAATCATGTCCCCAAGAAAAATTTCCAAAAAAAAATTTTCAAAAAAAAAAATTTCAAAATTTCAAAAAAAAAAAATTCAAAATTTCAAAAAAAAATTTTAAAAAAAAATTTCAAAATTTCAAAAAAAAAAATTTAAAAATTTTTCGGGGGGGTACTCAGGCTGAGTAACCCCCCCTGAACTGAGTCCCCCCGGGGACTGAGTACCCCCCCCAGGGACTGAGTACCCCCCTGGACTGAGTACCCCCTGGACTGAGTAACCCCCCCAGACTGAGTACCCCCCCAGGACCAGACCTGAGTACCCCCCCCCGGGACCAGACCTGAGTACCCCCACCCCTGTGAACTGACAAACAGGACTCAAACTATTACCTTCCCCCATCCTTCGGATGGCGGGCGGTAAAAATGACATCGTAAATGTGGCTCATATCCAGTCCTATGACGTTGTAAAATGACGATATTTTGCTTTGTACACGCACGGAATTGGGCTAGGAATAGTAGGCATGGTGATACATTTTTTGGCAGAGTTCTTGGGCCCCCTTCTTAGATGTCACTCTAACAGATTACTTGATTGACTGCCTACTAAGCAGCCAAAATGTTCCGATCCCAATCTCCCGAAACACCCAATTCAAAGACTAAGGTGGCTCTAAACGAGCCAGCAAAAAACATTGCCGAGATCTATTGTCTTCCTCAATCTTTCGTGCTTTCGTGGTACCTCTGCAACAGTTTAGAAGGAAATGGATTCCACATGCAGAATGTTGAGTTCAATGACTTTGATAAAAACGTGATATTAGTTGATTGACCTTAGCCATTTTAATTACATCTTTCACAGAAAGGAAATCCGCTAAAATTGTCATGAATTTAAGCAAAATATTCATGAGAAGAAAAAAAACAAATCAAATGTACGCTTACTTATTGGTCCTATATCCAATTTTGACAGGTATAAGATGTATGGATATAGTATTCCGCCAAATCTGCCTGACATGGAGGCCAAACCGGAACCAGTATTCCTGTGAGAAAGAGTTATCATATGTTATCTGAAAGTTTCAGTTTTATTTCTTCCGAAAATATGAATTCGATTGGCTTACAGAATAATAACAGAAAGGCTATTATTAGTTTGTGAAGTTTTAATTGAGACGGGGGACTTTTACTTGATTTAGAAAAAAGGGAAACGTTAGCATTTACCTACCTTACAACTGTTGGATATATTTCAGGTCCGTAGATGTAGATAATTGTGAACGACATGTTGATAGCGAATTTCCCCAACATCGCAAGAGTAACTGATACCCACGTTATGTCTACGCCTCCTGTTAAGGCCAAAGGAAAGAAAATCACACCTTTTGCTTTCGTATCTGTCGTAAATTACCTTCTTTTATGACAAATTGTTCACACAAAAATATGCAATAGGAAAGAAAAAAGCTGCAGATCAAACCTGTTTCTTTGGGAATAAACGGGGAAGCAATGCACACGAGACCTCCAAACACATGAGACAAACACAGTGGCCATCGTCTTCCACACCTACAAAATACAGTTGTTTCAATACAAGAGGTTAATGCAGTTCATCAAAATCAAAATTCAATTTGGCGTTTTTGTGCAAAAGAACCGGTTGAAACAATGTTCTTCATTGTAATTCAACACAGTACGAACCCTTCCAGGATACTGTTACTCGTGAGATACTCGTAACATGTGTTCATGAAAATCCATTTCCTTAATTGTAGATACGTATTACATGGTTCTGTGTTTGCCAAGAAATGTGTAGATATGAGAATGCTCATTTTTTTATTTCTTGTACGTTCAAATATGATCTTGAAATACTAAGTATGTCAGAATTTCCACTAATATTTATTATCATTCGTTATCTTGAAGCTACATTGAAGCTTCTATTTAAAGGTGTCACAAAGTCTTTCAGAAAGTCTTTACATGAATATACAATTCAAACATTGTGTTTGCATTGCATGAAATAAATTGTCAACCGTATCAGTGACAAAAAACTGCATTACTTGTAGATGAGGATCATGGTTGCCATGACTGAAGGAATTTCTACCATCTGACCAATGAAGAAGTTCAGATACATGTCGCCATAGAGATTAGGAGTGTTGTATGATAATCCATAGTACACCATTGTGTTCAGTGCCCTATAATACAAATAATATTCGCATTAATATTTTCGTGTACTTATTGCTTGGTTTTCATTTTCAAATTTAATAATTTCAGAAATCTTAGTACGATTCACATTGTTTTTACTTCTTTTACACGGAACCATACTTCATAGAAATAAATGTCAAAAAGTTGACAGCGGTGTAGCTTTTCAATTGGATTTACTCTTCCCTAAACAACCTGATATTTCTGTATTTAAATAAATGGGCTTACCACAGAAGGCAGAGACAAATACTGATTTTCCGCAGATGAGGGGTCTTAAACAGATCCAGGAAGGTGTAGGTTTTCTTTTTCTCTGGATATTGCGCTGGGTCTCGGATTTCAGTGAGCATAGGCTTACTTTCTCTGTCTGTGTGAACGTAAAAATATGTACATACTTTCAGATTCAAATTAATTTAAGTGTATTTCTTCAATGCAAGATGTTACTTATTTTTTATAAAATTTTATCATAATATTTTTTCTTCAGTTATACCGATATAAATCGTGTGTTGTCAACTTATATTAGTCTGGATGTTCAAATAATGGTGCGAACTTGAATTCTGGCATTTCACAATAGTTTACAAATTTGTGTCCTCAAGCAGTGGCACATAATTTCTATGGAAACAGTTACCATCTACTATTGATTTATTGATTATACAACTGGTCAAAGACTAGTATCTATTAAATCAATTTTATCATCAAAGGATTTGATTATCTCGATATGTTTGCAATTATTATCAATTTGACTGCTAACATCTGCAATGCAAGATGGATCACTATTACAAATGATCAGTTAGTCTAATGTACTGCTGCTGATGTAATTGTCTAGTCCTATCATCCCCCTTCCTCCCTCCGGCCAAAGAACACTGTTTTGTGTGTTGGTCCTTTGACGAAGTTGAGTAATTAGTATTACCGGTGAGTGGGTTAGGAGGAAGTGTCTTATTGTTGAATTTAGCTGCCTTCTTCAAGATCTTCTCAGCCTCATCAATTCTACCTTTGCTAATCAGCCAAACTAATGACTCCGGCACAAACCTTGAATACAAAGAAAATATGAGCTGTGAAAAGTGCAGCTTTTTCATTCGATGCACAAAGGGGACGCAGGCAATCTAACTGACAGGATAGTCTCTGTTAAAGGTAATACTGGTCCACGGAAATGTTAATAATTTCAGACTACAGAAACAGCATCTGACATTCTTTGCTTCAAGTTATTTTAAAAAGTAATATTTCTTTATGAAACAACAATGGAAACAAATCTTGACCTGTGTGAACATTTTACATTAAAATAAGTAAATAGCTTTAGTACGAATATTGTTTCACAATATAATGTTTACTTTTTTCGTAATAAAAAATACTCATCTATGTACACACATTTGCTGTAATTTATCTGTTACCATTAAAGACAAAAAATCACAGAACTAATATTGAATAATAAACGACCAATGTAAATTGTGGTGCCTTAATGAAACAATTATAAATATATAATAGACGATACGAAACAAAACAGGGAACATATTACAAGACTGAAATAGTTTGAGATGAAAAATCATACGTTACCAGCAATTTAAGGGTACTCTTAATAATTAAAATACATCTGTTGAAACAAGGTTTCTGCACTTTCGGAAAGAATTTACGAGGTAATTAATTAATCATAGTTGGAAGAATGTTTATTCTTTTTCAAAATGGGTCTCAAAATGCAAAATACATACCACCATAAAAACAATGCCAAAATGCCAGGAACTGAGACAGCTATTTGTAGGTTTCTCCAGTCACGGAGAAAGTACGCCATGACAGGTAAAACAGCGCCACCGATAGCCCACAAGAACTCATGGGCCACGCCGAATATCGTCCTCTCCTTAGGAGGAAACAACTCTGTGGCCATGATGAAACCAGTGATATTTACACCCTGGAAGCCAAAAAAGTTTTATAATGATGTCACTGAAGATAACAATGAGACTAAACATTTCCCTTTCCAATGGAATTCATTTTAATTTAAATTGACTACGACACAATAGCACTATCGTACATACCTGCTCCAATGCACCAACAAAAAATCTGAGTATCATGAACACATAAAAGTTTGGTGAGAATGCTGTCGCTGTACCTATGATAGACTACAAAAGAAAAGAAAATTACTTTTATACTTTGAAAATGTTCACAGTTTTACAAAAAAAGTCTCCAAGGCAGTAATCTTACCAACACCTACCTGCAGTACACAAGCGAATATAAAGGATTTTTTGCGACCAAATTTGTCTGAGGTAAATCCGAAGAAAAGGCCCCCGAACATCACACCGAAGTTGAAGACCATCAGAGATGTATCAGGAAGAACATTGCGATCACACACTAAGTCCCACTACAAAGGGGAGAGAAACAAACTATTACCCGAGATTTTATTATCAATGGCAGTAACGGCCCGCATTTGTTTCCTCTCTTTCTTTTCTGGGTTATTGATTGTATACTGACATTGGCATTGACATTTACAATGAGATTCTTATTCTGTGCTGGGCTCCCACCAAAAACGATTTGTTGTAAAAAAATAATAAGCCATGTCTGAAATATAGTGTGTTGATAGGTACACTTACTTCTGTAACAACGGAGGTATGGACGGGATCAGGGTTGTAGTACCAACCATCTGTACATGGTACTGCAAAGTACACAAACAATACACAAATTATAAACTACCAAATAAAACGAACATTTTTCTTAAGTTTTTCTTTGTTGATCAGGGACTGAAAAGAGTTTCTATTTTAGGGATTGTCATTTTAACCGTAGATAAACCAACTGTTGCTTAGCGGAAAATCACCAGTTCCTGGACCTTGCCTGTCCTGAAATAACATTGTTGTGGGAAACAACTTGAAGACAATCGACAGAGACAAACTGTTGAGTGGACATGGACAGTCCAGTTTTAAGTATGTGAGTTCCCCCAAGGCTCGTGTTAGTCACTGAGCCCATCAATACTTGTCTTTGTACATGGCAATGTATAGTGCGGAGATGTAACCCTATTTGAACTACGCATTTGTCTGTGGAACTCGTTTTACTTTTCTGAGAAATAACGATGTTAAAACAGCTTGAAAAGCATTTCGTTTTTACGTTTGTAAATATTTGTTTCTTGTGAAATCATTTTTCATGAAGATGTTAAACTAACGCATCCGATAAGACAGAAGCCTTTGAAAGACTAGGAAATTTGACAAAATGGACCAAATTTCAACAATATTTGAGGACATCTTTTCTAAGGACAAAATGGCATCAATTTCTAACTCGTCAAAGAAGTAGTTGCAGATAGAAGAAAGTATAATCAGTACTCCTCATGTTTTGATCGTTTAATTAATGCATTTATGTTAAAACTTAGTTTTAAACAAATCAGTGATTCTGCATTCCCCTTACCTGTTTTATTACTGTACGTATTCGTTTGATTGTTGTATTCGTGCATTGAACATTTGTCCAACGTGTATTCGCCTTCTTCATATTTCCCTGGGATAGTTTTGTTCAGCAGTGCACCACTCGGAACCTAAAAGCATACGCGAGAAGAACTAACATTCAATAGATGATACATTTGGCAAGGATATCCATTTCTGATATCACATCTGTTAAATAGTCTTTTTAAATGATATAAAGTTTAGCGCAATGTTATTTCCCAAGTTATACAAATTCAATAGTGTTTACCTGGGGGACAGGAAAACAATGTCAGTCAATGGTGGCCACAGATTTTATATTTTTTACCCATCCCCCAAGGAATTTACGTACAGAATCCTTAGCCCCCCCTCATCTGGCCGGTGGATCCCCAACTGATATTTCAACCTCCGTCCTATTTCTTCACCCCTGTATTTTGATCCTTTCTGACACTACATACGAGCATGACTTTGAACAGTGAGTACAGAAACACAGCTCTTTGCAATAAGTAGAATCAGTTCACAGTCAATCAAGGATATGATCCATTAACCTTTTAACACAAGTTCCTTACTTTATTTGATAATACTAAAATAAACCACATTAGAAACGTATTTTGACCTTTTGTATTCGGAATACTTTCACAGAATTGGGCTCCATTTGTAATAGAGAGTACTTCTTAATGAGGTCTGTTATTAGGTTCTCGGATCAGTAATTGATTAGGCCTTTAGCTGCCCAGTTAATAAGTACAGTTGTCATTCAGGTAACCCACATTTTGAAACGGTTACTTGTTTTACGGTTTAGCTATTTATAATAACGATTCATTGCATAAATGTAAACAAAGCCATTTTACAACTTTAATTATTTAGCAATTAGGTCTAAAATTTTTGATTACTGGAGTGACTATTACTTTTTGTTGTGTCACTTGAAATGTACATAATATTTTCACTATTTTTTCACTTTTAATTGATCAAATATTCGGGGGTTGTTTTTTTTTGGAAGATAGATCTGAAACCTTAAATTTGCTCTGGGAAATACGCGCCACCTTTGGAATCAAGGATTCAGCAGTGCCAGTACTCAGCATCATGGCATTAACAAATTTATACCTGTGAGTAGTTTGGCACTGCTATTGAATGATAGTAATATTGTGTCACTGATCCTACATGTAAGTGCATGGCTCTGTGTCCATGTTTTGTCTGGGTGAAGTGTTCTTCACACCCCTTGGCCTCAGGGTGTGGTCTTTCTGGGGACAAGTCTGTCATTAGTGTGCGCATATTGGCCTTTTCTATACTTGTACTCAGCATTCCTACATGACACAATATCCATCACCGTTACAATCGTTTCCCAATTTGGACTCGGCCGTTTTAACCAGAGATGTTTAACATATGATTTTGATTATATCTACGCGTTTCTTGCACTTTAATGCTATAGAAAAGATACGTGACAATTGAATAAAAAAAGACGTTACAGTTATTAAAATGGAATGTTACAATTAAACGTGTGATAGGATTCACCTACAAATATATACTAGCATCGTGTGATGATCCAACGAGTCCCATCTCGGTGTCACCCCTGCTACATAAATCTATTATAGCAAAATTTCACTTCGTGTCGGAACATGTCGGGACTTCTGCCATGTGGCTTTGTGGAAACGTTTAGTTTCTCAAAGAGTACCGATAAAAATGTCGTGGATCCAAAAGATGGGTTAATCTTTCAAATAGATAAATAATTATAACCCATCATTGTAACAACTTATTTTTAAAGTAAAGTGTGTTTAACCAACAGATATATTTTTGGGAGATAGAAATCTGGATGACACGAAAATCCTTTTCAGAACACTTACGGAAAAAAGTTCTTTGTAAAATCAATATATTTTGCTTGCGCAAGTGTTTTCTCGTGTCTTCAAGTATTTGCTGAGTTGAGGCTCAGAGAGAAATGAGAATTTCTTATTGGATTTTCGAGTGTTAATTTTTCCAGCGCAAATTCATCCTTCCAGTTACCTGGACAAATCTAGTACAGGCAAAACTATGCTTGAACCCCACAAAAGTTTTCCCTCTGTCATATAACCTCCGTTCGTGATCAAGGAATGGTAAGTAATAATGTCTGTACTTATTGGACAATTATTGCAGGTACTGATAATAGGAAGTACAGAGATTGTTTCACAGATATATGTCTGCATCTGCATCTATGATAATTAATATACGCAGTGTCTTATTACATTCAAAGATTGATAATGTTCACTGTACGACTTCAAAATTCAAAAATGCGGACATTGAATAAATAAATGTTCAATTGAGACGACGTAATAGATGACTATTAAGTTAAAACAATTAATACCATATTGTGTTTTTTTGTGACTATAATTTTAGCTTGCCTTTCGTGGCATGAATTTTGTCAGCGGTCAAACAGATCATGTTTTGTTTTTCACCTGAGGACAATCTAATCTCTCGATTCCAGAGCACGATACGAAAATAATAGTGGAAAAGGTCTCTATATAGATTTTGTTCTAATATGTAGCGACATAGTAGGACTGATGCAGACACAGAAGAGAGACAAGACTATTTTTACATTTTATTGTCCCATAAATGTGTTTCACTAATCACTCTCTGTCCGACTGAACTGAACATTCGTCATGCAGAATGAAAGATTGATGTCATTGTTTGGTTATTGAATTTCAACATCAATAGATCAAAGTACATAAATCTAGTCTTTGAACTCCACAGCGAGGTCAGTGTTTTGTGGAACATCATGCAACGATGCTACGAAGTCAGTTTAAGCACCTGTGATGATACTTTGTTGACATATAATCTTGTCGAGCTGATCCCTGTCCCCAAAGATGATGTACTCATCGAATGCATGTCCAAAGCTGCAAATCCGTTATTGAGGACACTATTAAAGACATTTTACGACTATTACATTGGCGTTGAGAGGAATACATCTTCTGGGAGATCAGCTTTGAACCCCGGGCATCAAACCTATGCACCAAAGGTCAATTAACAAAACCCAAAGCTGCTAAACTGCTACCCCTAATTGTACTAATCATTGCTTCACTTAACAAGAGTTAGGCGGTTTCCCATGGTGTATTGCAGCTGGAACACGTTTTTGGAAGGTAAATGTTTCTGATAGACCGAAAAGGCTTTCTCTGATTGCAAATATGGTTTGAATCTCCAATAATATTACTAATTACCAATATTATGAATACAGCTGGTGTCTCAAATTTATTACCGCCGCCGGTAATGAGGAAAAGTAATGCTTTCAGTCGTATCTGTTAATTTATTCACATGATGCACTGGGAAGCTATCCCATGATGCAATAGGAGAGGACCCACCCCTTCTCTACCTTGTCCCCAGTCTTCTATCCAGTCCCAACCTCCCACAGGAAAGACTTGGGAAGGACTGACCAGGAAGGAGGACCCTACATATTCAGACCCCATCACCCTCAGCAGATAAGGGTCTGATGAACGGGCATACCGGGGCGGTTGCGAGGACCTTTGTTGTGACAATCCTACAAGGTTGTTGTTATAAATTTATAGGTGCACAGCTTGAAACTAGCAATATTGAAACTATCTACTGCTCTGTCAAAAGCTAGCCGGCGATCTTAAAGTTTGTCCTTACTTTGAAAATAAGGGTCCGTTCCCACTTGACGACGACGATGCATATTTTTGTCGTCAGGAATAGGTGCTGCACCCATTTCTGACGACAAAGAGATATGGGTTGCATGGTTACCAATGAGACCATTCACACTTGACCACAAGAAAATGATGTCGTTGTCGCCAAGTGGGAACGGGCCCTAATATCAACTGCAAGACAAAACTCTGCTTTGGTCTATTTAATTTCGCTTGTGGGTTCACCTTAAAATAATTGTTTTAGTCCGGGAATGGGGCCATTATTCTGGCTAACTTAGATCCATCAATTAAGCTTAATAATTAACAAGGCAGGGGAACTTCCTCTGTGAGAATTAAATTAGAGAACGAATTAGTAACAACAGATTGATTGCATCAAAGTAATTGTTGCAGGAGTTGAAACCTTCGAAAAACAATCAATTGACAAATTTTAAGGAAGGGCTTGTGTGTATTGGATTGGGAAAATTTTATAAAATTGAATCCAAAGATGTGGAATGTCAAATTAAACCAAAAAAAAACCCCCAAAAGCTCAGAGAAAATTATGCATCATAACTTTATGTGATATAGCTGCAATCAAAATAAACCATAAGTTTAGTTATTAGAAATGACAATAAGGACAACTTGCTGTTAAATGCAATCAGACATCAAAACAAATTCCACCACTGATATGATCTAGTTATGTTTGGAATGTTTCAACGAGACATTAACTTTTCGGGTAAATGAGTGTCCGCAGGGAAACCACGGGGGTGGGGTGTTATCCCAACTTTTGATACTGAGTCCAAAATTGCCTAAAACCCAAATTCCCTATTTCTACTGTTGCGGGTATGGTGTCATCACATGCATCCCTTAGCACTCTAAAACTAGTGGGGACCTCCAAATGTTATTTCATGTTACATAAATAAACATGCATTTAAGGCAAAGTGCATACAAGGCCTAGTCTAAACCTAGTTGCTGGCTCATTAGAGTCAGCTTAGTGATTGAGATGGTTGCCTGCAAAATTTTAGGGCAGGGTGGAGGGGAGGTTTATTTTACTAGATCTAAATAGTGATTCGTGGAAATTTAGCATTTGGAATGGGGTGATGGGGAGCCAACCAATCAGAATGAAGCATTTGTGCAGGCTTTTGTGTGGGAATTTGTGCAGGCTGTTGTGCAGGTTTTTATGCAGGCATTTGTGTGGGGTGAGCATAACTTTGGGATAATTTGGAAAAGTTTCTGAAGCTGCATTATATTATAATTAGACATGCATCTGAGGATGATACAATGTTTACATTACATGATCATGAGCCAGCATGTATAATTCTTACGCTTCTTTAAATTTTTTAGACTATCTTCACATCTTTAACACACTTTGCATCCTCCACAGCAGACTTTGCACTCACTGGTGGTGGGACCAAAAACATAGTTTAGGCTACCCTCACACCCTTCATATCCATTGCACCCCTCAACTCAAATGCCATTTCATGTTGTGTGAATATACATGCATCCAAGGCAGGCAAAGTGCATCCCAGCTCCAGGGTCTTAAGATATATCCAAGGCATCCAAGGCAAACTGTCCTTCCACACCTGATGCAAATTGAATCCAAGGCCAAGTGTTCATGGACGCATCTAAGAACACTGCCTGGGATGTATATGAGTGCAATGGGCCTTGGATCTGTTCTAGGAAACTGGACCTTGGTTGCACTTTGCCTTGAACAAATTCAAGACACTTTGTATTGGACACTTGCATGGCAAAGTGCTGCTTGTGGTGAAAGTTTTATCAGGATGCATCTGAGAATACTGGGATGCACTTTGCCTTGGACACATTCAAGAACACTTTGCCTAGGATGCATTCAGGGACAGTTTGCATGAAACATTTTTGCTTGTAATGTTCTTAATATTGGTCTGATTTTCAATTCACTTGAACCGTCGGAATCCTATCAGTCTCCTCTACACAGCCATGGCATCTATAGAATTCACAGATGTGTTCACAGTATTTGCAGCATGTGCAGATATATCCAAAGGACCCAGAACATCTGCAGATGAATCCAAGGCATTCAGAGCTGCCATGGATCATGGATCATACATGGCAGCTGTGAATTCCATGCATGAGCCATCTGATGAAACTTTCGCTTCTTGATAATTTCATCTTGTGGTCGTCTTAGATTATTGCACTGGAGGAAACCTAATAAAATATATGGTATGCATAACAAGACAGGTCATAAATAATCATTCTAGATTTTGAAGTGTCAAACGGACAATACTTTCTGAGTCAATTTCCTCAATTTAAACATTTTGAGGAATATTGTTTTTGCAAAAGGCTTCTTTTCTTTGACAAAGAGATTTGCGATTAAAGGCCTTTTATGTGTGATTATCCATAAGGTTTGTTCCCGGAGGCAAAATCCTTGTGTATTACTGCCACAATGGATAAAAAAACACTCTCGATACCATGGAAATTCTATCTTCAAACAGATTTCCCGGAATCCAATATTAATTTCTCCTGTAATTTGTCCGCTTCCAGCTTACATTCCATTGAGGTAAAGTTTCATATCAGCATAGTCCTGAAAATTAGCATTCAACTGAGACTAATCTATTGCCAAATATCGCTGGGGTTTCTACTTCCTGGCTCAAGTTTTTCGTAAATCCGACATTTTGCCAGATTTATCAGCAAGTGTGCTCGATTTGGCAGAAATCTATTCAATACATTTGATACAACACTTTTTAATTTGAATTGAGGATTATATTGGAATTGTGAAAACAAGTTTATCTACCACAAAGACAATTGATTACTTCCTTGATTGATCAGTAAGTGAATTCGCAAAAGAACTCGATTATTTCAAATTTCTCAGAATAAGGAAAAGCCTAAGCATTTCGCAATCCAATAAACCATCATTGTCTCCTCTCAAGAGCGACCGAGAAAACTCTTGAGCACGAAGTAAAGTTGTTTGAAGAGGTGGGACAAATTGATCCAGGAAACTTGCCAATGAAGTGGCATTGGTGCAGACTATTTCACAAGAACTTTTTTTTCCACTTTTACAAATGATAAAATACCAACGCCAATGTAAATTTCACAGATTAGTCTCATGAATTTATTCCGAAGTGATTGCCTGAGTTACCAGGAAATATATTCCCAAAAATAGAACATTTAAAGAGCAAAATATCTCTTAACTCGATTTAACAATTTAACTGGTTCCCTCGAAGTATTAGTAAAGGTTGATTCTGACATATCATTCTGAAACACTCTCACAACACATTACATTATATTTTCCTTCCTTAGACAACACTTTTCAATAAAATAACACACTGCTGGGAGGAGAGTTGTCTTTCTAATGCAATGGCATGTTGAATGTTTCTGCTTACCTTGCCAAATACTTATGTGTAGAAAATTTGTCAGTATTCTGACTACCTTGTCGCACTAAGAGAGACTGTTTCGTACCACCCTGAAGGTGTGATACCTAAACTATCGGTACTGGTCTGTCCTTCCCTACCATACTTGAAATATACACATACATTATAGTACGTTGTGCATTTCACCAAATCTGGTGGTGACCAAGACGTAGGTACTACCAGACGTCTCGCCCAGAAGTTAACGGTTTGCTGGGTATTCGCCAGTAGGTAAAGTTATACTGTACTGGACGGTATGCATAAAGAAATAACAATACTACTTGAACAATTCTACGAAGAACAAGTGAAGCTCTTTGATTTCCAGGGAAACTAAATTTTTACAACGTCGATCCATTTCAGCAAAAACAAACAAACAAACATAATTTCCACGAAGGAAGATGATTTAGCGGTCGTGGAAATATGAAATTTACCTGGTATTTAAATACCTCGAGCGCTCAACGACTCAATGAATATAGGGAAAAATAGACAACTTGGAAAACATCGTTTCGGCTCATTGTATGAACATGTTATTTCAATGAGGACATCCTACTTCGACACTGACTTTGCTTCACTAATGAAGTTGACCAAATTTCCCTTAATTCATTGCTTCGGGAAGAAGTTGTAACTTAAAACATAAGACCAAGATGACATAAACCCGGAAATGTTTCTCACGAAATATCGATTGCATTGAGTCAATATATTTTGCTTGCGCAAGTGTTTTCTCGCGTGTTCAACAGTTCAAGTATTTGTTGAGTCGGGACCTGGAGAGAAATGAGGATTTCTTATTGGATTTTTTAAGAGTGATTTTTTGTCTGACAACGTCACACAAGATCTTTCTTTCGTCTGGTAGTAAATTATACACAATAACCGTCCATAAGTAAAAATTGATGTTTTAAATCAGGAAGTTCCTGATTTAAGTGCCCCTTTTAGAATTTTAACTGACATAGATCTGTGAAAAGCATAGATCTAGCTTTCCTCACTGAAGTACTTTTTTGCTTCAAAAATGATTTGTAAGCTATTCTTTGCTCAGTATCTTGTAAAACACTTTCTACTGTGTGGGAGACAGAGATTCTACCACTGTGCCACAGAGACACAACTAACAGAGAAGACAGTTATATTTATCATAATTCATGCTTCAGTGATTTCTCAGATTCTCTGAATTCGCTGAATTTAAGGAAAGCTCAGCTCTATTTAGGGAAAACCCCAACGTTCCAACAATAACTATTGGGCGCGCTCAGTGAAGAACTTTTAAGATAGGTTTGTCTTTTTATTCAGAGATCTGTTGATAAAAACTTTAAAAAAATTTAAATAGTCCCATCTGGAAATTTCCAAACCAGAAAAACCTACAAGTGAAGCAATCAGCTTGGTAGAAGAATGTCTAAAACACTGGAGACATATCCTGGTACAAAAAGTACATTTTGCATCCTTCCACAGTAAAAAAAAGTACGTGTGTCTGGTGAAATGATAAATGGTTCAGTTCGGTAACTGCTTATGTCATTATCTTTGTTGACAAGAAATTTTGCCAAGGAAAATAATTTAGTCTTCCACTTCCACAAAAACAAGATTGTCTTGTGGGAGTTTGCTGCTAGTGGTAATCGAATATAACGAAAAACTAGCTAAATTCTGTAGCTTATTGCTTAATGGTCAAGCCAGATTCGTTCATAATTTAGCGTTTCGCAAAGTCGCTCGTTTCTATCAAGGTCTCGGGACTTTTTCCGTTTAATGGAATAAAATATCCCTGGACTAGTCAGGAGGGAGTTAATGGCGTTCTACTACCCGAAAGGAATGTACTGCGAACGTTTGTGGATGAATGGAGTTGATACCAATGAGTTTGTGAGACGTACTCCCAGACTGTATTAAGAATCCTTCTTCTGGATGAAAGATTGCACAGACCACAGAATTAGATGCGTCCAGAGATATTGTTGTTTTGAGATTACTATCACAGTTTGAAAATCAGGATCTTTTGCTACCAACTCCATAATGATCATTAAATAACATTACTTCATTATCTTTCTACACTATCATCTGAACTGAATTACTAAATAGAAAGTGATAGGCCGTTCTTCCCTTGATGTAATAAAAATCAATTGAATATGTAGAAGCATCTTCACCGTGCTAATTATTGAGGCTAATCTAATGATTGCGAGTCTGCGGGGAAATGAGCGTACGCTGGTGCCGCATCCGCCATCAATCATTTACGCGGGGTGTAATTCTCTATGTTTTAGCCTTTGAGGAACAATCAAGAACGTGATTAGGCTAAGTTCTACGCCCAAGAGAATGGTGAATTATGATCTATTACGCGATAAAATTCTCTTCTTTCAAAAATATCATTTTTTAATGATAATTGTGAGGGGCTCTACTTTTGTACAGATGCGTGACCTGGGAAGCATTGAGTTGAACAATATTGTAAACTATTTCTGTGACACGATACCTCATGATAACTGTCCCTGTGGTCTTCAAAATTGGACCGTATTTAATTGTCTCAGCTATTGGGAGGTTCTAGCGGTCTAACACCCTACAGAGCGGCGACACGGGTCTCAGGTATGGCTGAGACTGTGTACTGCTTTGGACAGGTGAACTTCTAAGTACCAATGATCTCTTGATGGGTCTCATGATCTTATTTAGTTTGCCAGTTTATTGCTGTACTGTACAATCTACGTAGTTAGGGTAGTTCTCTGGCAGTATGTGTGTGTGAGTCTATTGCTCTGGCATCTAAGCATCTGCACTCTACTGTGCAGGACCTTAAGTATTTGGTACTACCAGAATATGATTAGCTATGATTGGTGACTGCAGCTATTGGCTATACACTTTGGGAGGATCTGTGAGGCTCCATCCCAGTGAGTGTGTAGTTGACAGCAGCACGGGACTTTGGGACCGTGCACTATCTTGAAAGTGACACATCAACTTCTTTATTTACAGACAGAGAATACACGTAGATTTCTTTTTGCCAGATATGTTTAAACAGTTGCTGTTTCTTTCATGCTCTTACCATTTGGGTTTCGCTGGTGAAATATCAAGTAGTACAAGACTTATAAATGGTAAATATTGTAAGTCATGCCCGTACTTAATTATTGATCTCTCTGTCACAAAATGAATTTCAAACAAAAAAGGAAAATGCCAAAAATTATTTGAGTGAAGGCTACTGATCTTTCATCCTGATATTTGTGACTGTTGTCCTTTGGCAGAGGTTCAGAATCTGATGGTTTGACGCACAACTGTAGTTATCACTATATTACTGACCACGTATAGGCAGTGCGAGGGATGGTAATATTTTCACAGGTGCATGTCATTCTGTTCAGGGGCACGAGCCCTTCCCAGGTCAGGTTGGAGATCCGCCCCACCCCCACGTTCGCCTTCCTACTCCGGATAGGAGGGACAGGGATGGGTGGCCGTGGTTAGTATTGCCTCGTAATGTTAATGGAAGGCTGTCTCATTGTCAGTTGTGCGAAGTAAAGTCAAGTGCTCGGCAATATCAGAGTCTGTTTGCCGACACCAAAAAGATTGAACAATTTTGTCAGAGATTTAGTTGTTCCGAACATTTTTGGCACCTTTGGATTGAAATACTGTTCAACAAGACAGCCTCCTACTGACAATATCAGGCGATGCCCCATTCTTATCATGTTAGAAAGGGACCTAGTAGAGAGCGGTCACCTGGACAGGGTACCACCTCCCACTTCCAGAAAAAATTACCTGTACAGAGTACCCCCTCCCCTCCTCCTCCCTTCTCCTGGACAGAGTCACCTGGATGGTGTATCTCCCCGTCCCCCAGACAGAATGACCTGGACAGGGCACCCCCCCCCCCCGCCGCCCGAACAGTGTACCC
>JBCAUG010253565.1:0-18375 GCA_038406175.1 Haplosyllis leylae
AAATAGGGCAAAATGTGGGTTGCAACCGACCGATCCGATAGACTGCTTTAAACTCCGTTTAAATCAGCCAAAAAACGAGAAAAAAAACCACAAGAGTGAACGTGCTTTCTTTCAACTAAATTCCTATTTATCTATAACTTTTTCAACCCGATCCTTACCGATTAATGAATTGTAGATTTTTCACTAAATTGATGACCTGATCTGCTCATTATAATTTCGCAATTTAGTACTGCAATACTGACGTCTGGTCAACCTTCAGGTGAAGCCCTGGAGGCACAATTATAAACGATATTCTCCTCCACTGGACATCCTGTGATTACGAGACCAAAAGTAAAAAGTTCAGCTATTCACACAATAATGTTGCTGCGATATTAATAGCATGCTTTTTGCAAACAGTAACCCGTGTATTTTACAATAAAACATGAAAAAAACACCAAACGACTATAGCGGTCCACAATAAAGCCAAAACAAGAAGTTGGTACCTTATTCGTTTCAACCTCGTTGTCTTTGTAAAAATGCTTTTTTGACTTTTCTGAAATTGTATCGTCCCGGTGTTCTCAATACCAAACGGTATTTTGCACTATATCGAACTGACATTTTTGGTGGTGAAAGCAATACTAACTTTTTTAGAGAGTGACATTCTTGGAGAGTTACACAAAATACCCCTCTCCAGTTTCTTCCGGAAATTATGTTCTGAAGAAAAACAAAGAACGCAATGGTTGAGGTAGCGCACCTATTAGTATCGAAACTGGTTACACTGTCTGACCTGATGATCGATTTCTTCCCAGCCTTTATTTTCCTGTGATTGGTAGCAGCCCAGACACGATTCTGCACTCTTTCCGTCTTAGCGGTAATGAAGCATTCGTTTCCTTGCAAACACTACCAGTTGAAAGTGCACCTGACGATATTCGGCAGGTGTGATTTTCTTGAGCCATTCAATTCCTTTTGGACCGTATTTTACAGATTACTATGTTTCTAACTTATTTTCTAAAACAAATACCATGAAGTAGTTATTTCTTAATTTATTGAAAACTCAGTACTTCATCCGCCCAACAGTGATGGATCCAGGATTTCCCAGACGCGGGGGAGGGCGCCGACTTATTATTTGGCCAAAATGTTCCCGAAAACTGAATGAAAATTGTAAGAAATTGAACCCGCAGAAGGGCGTGCACCTTGGATCCGCCAATGGCATAAACTCGCTGAAACATTTTTTTTAATGACAGGGTACCTCCTTGTCTTTGCAGCCCGAGGTACAGACCTTATATGTCACTTGGCACGGATCCCCAGCAGTATAGGCTCGTATTTTTTTTTCAAATGCACCACTCGGGTTAATAAATTGAATAACCCCCCTCCTCTTCGTGGAACAACTGATATTAACTTACGTTATATTCAACCCCCCCCCCCCACCCCCAAATTGTGTCATTATTTTTACAATTGCCGACTTTCGACTCGACAATGAACCCGAAGTTTCGTCTACCCTGATACTCGTCATACTGCCATAATCCAGGCTTCTGTTAAAACTAAGTCTGGTAATTGAGCGCGAATTCACCACAATCAAATGTCATGATTTGATTTTTTTAATGACAATAAAGAATGCTCATGTAGGAAAACCCAAAACAAAACAATAAATCACGTTCTTTACAAGATAATAATAATTTATTGACTACAAGCCTATTTACAATACTCAAGAAATTTGAACTGCAAAAGTATTACGTTTGCCACTCCCAATTTTTCTATCGCTTTTTAAATCATTCTGCAGCAATATAGCAAAGGTCTTTATTTGCATATGGACGGACCAAAAATACCAAAATATATAGTTAGTCTAATTTACAATTTCAAACTCAAGAAATACATTGTTAATTACCCATAACCCACACCGAAATAAGTTTAAACGTCAAAACATTTTCAACATATTTTTTACACAATGTATTTCTGTTTCTTTACACAATGTATTTCTGTTTCTTGTTCAAATTAATTTCCAAGAGTGATCATTAAATTTCCTCTAAATACTAACCTGCGATATTGCCGTGCCTTTTAATAATTACTTGGCTTCTATATTTCAAATTTATCTTTTTAAAAGTAGCATCATACTTACAAACAAATTTTCTAGAAGTAGTAGCTATTTTGTACACATGTCTCCGGTTCACAATATTTTCATCACTCTGCATACAGCATGAAAGGTAACAGAAACTATAAACTATTACATGTTCAATATCCAGTTACAGTTTTTTAAAATACAAGACTCATATTCGTCGGTTTTATTTACACTATCGGTATGCCAGGGAAAACGTGCATTGTCCTTGGGTAGTTTTCGTTTCACAAAAGCAATCAATGTTAACAGAAGTCACGGTTTTATTGGACGAGTGTGAAATTGTTCAGCAGAGAAAGAAACCTTACCATTTGGTCACCAAGAACAAGTGCAAGTGAAAAAGAGATATCGCTTCTCTCTTTTATCAGTGTCTTCTCCTGAAACACAAAAAGAACACATCTGAGTATTTAGAGTTCAAGGCGATAACGGCGACGACATAGTATCCTCATCTACGTAAAAGATTTAGTAAAGAACTTAATTTCTTCTATAACGTTAGAAGTATGTTCTGAAATCCATGTTCCCAAATTTTCATTTGCCCGCTTGAAAACAATGGAAAGGGTTGGGAAAAATAGATGATGAAGATACTACTATGGAAAGGTTGTTCTGTGGGACGCTTAGTAGAAAAGACCACAGAACAAACAATTCCTACAAATGTGATGATCCTCCTTTTCATCTGGTCTTGCGGCTTTTGGTTCAAAATGTTTCTCGTGATTTGTCCCGTCATGTTTTTCGTCACGGGCGTAAATTGCACTTTTTTGATATAATTTCATCTAACGGAAAAACTTTCGATGGAGAAGCAAGTGATAAACCGATAAACATTTTTAACTCTTAAAATGGGCTAAAACCGACAAAGATATAACAAAACGGACCATTTCTATGGAATACTCCACCACTATTTTCGATGCTCCCAACGTGGGAGATTATTTTTCAGAAGGAGTTCATGCCCACCACTCGTTGGCAACCGTAGATGCTGCAAAGGCAAACAGAAATTGTTTAGTTCTTGTGTTACGTGTATTTTATATACAATGTTACTTAAAATTCCGATCAAGGTACAACGAACCGTCAATAAATACATGTCAACCCACCCACTGGTGTTCTTTGTACCTTCATCGTTACAAAATCACTTTGAAATGTGAAGTCAAATGAAAACATTTGCAGCTACAGCAAAACACTGTTCAGTATCAGTCGCTCAAAAGCATTCAATGGGTAAATTGTGTTTTTAAAATACCGACCATTTCATGAGTTTTACTAAACCTTCATGGTTCAATAGTTTCATATCACCGTTCACGATCCTTCCTCGTCTGTTGAAGCCCTCCTGCTGCACTGCGAGCAAAACTCGAGCGACACTTTGTTTCCTGAAACATGCAAACAAACACCCGCTCCTGTGTCATCATTGTTCTTGCGCTCTTCTAACTTTCCCTGCACTCGCTTCTGGTATTGTGTTACCGCTGGGTTGTTGGTCGCATAAGAATGATCCAGTTTGGGTATTTTTGCCATTTTTCCACGCGTACACACACTGGTAGCATGTGCCTCGGCCCTGTTGTCTGCAATGGCTTCTTCAAAAACGCTACCAGTCTCGTGACGCTGAATATTACTATCAATGTTCTCCTCGTCACTATCATCTTCTCTGGGTCGCTTGTCACCCACTTTGGACCGACGTTTATCTTTGACAGCAGACGTTGTCAAGTTAATACCTGGAACGGCTGGAATGTTTTTCAGCAAGGCGGACAGTGTACTCTGATTGGCGAGAACACTTCTCAAATACTTTACTTCAGTTCTGAGGTCACCCACGGTTTGTTGCATGTTGGTCACCTGGTTTTTCAAATTTTTGTTTTCGGAAGTCAAACTTTTTACGGATTGTTCCAAATCATTTATGTACTGTTTTTTGCGCAGTCGGTTTTCTCTTGCAGCCACCGCATTTTTCGACATGCACAATCTGCCTTCATGATCTCTTCCATTTATATCAGAGTATACCTCAGGTATACAACCTAATTTTGTCAATCTCACAACGTTTCCTGCTTGAAAGGAGTTCTGTGCTCTTATTGTTCCGCGATTCTGATGCATTGTTTCCATAAGTTCATCGTTAGATTTACCTTGCATGGACACGTTACCATTGTCGGATTTGCCAAGTAAATAATCGATAAGATCCTCCTCTTTTCCTGGATCTAACCTTACAGCAACAATATTCTGCCTGTTAGAATTGACAATGTTTTCCTCTGACACACTGGTATCACTGCTCACCTGTCTTGTAACGAATTCTTTCAAGTCCGGAAACAATTCAAATTCCTCATCCACAGCACAACCAGATCCCAAAGAAGAACTATCGCTGTAACTGGGAGAATTCGCCCCCATACCAAAGGTTACTTCTTCCTGTAGCATGTTTACACCTGGTTTATGGGCTTTTATGTGCAAAATGGTAATATTTTCAGTGGAGTTGCTTTCGCCGCGTGTTTACGGCGTCAAACGTTTGAATTGCGTTGTAGACTGGTACTAGTAAAGACTTAGGAAGATAATCGCCGGAACTCAGGCAAGCAATCTATATAGTGCCATCTATCGTTTATACTGTTCATCACAGGGAGCTGCTTGTATTTTTACCGAGTGGCTTACTCCTTGCACCCTTCTCACCCTTGCACCCTTTGCACCAACCTTCTAACCCCTCACACCCTTCACACCACTTTACACTGTTCATGTGTTTCAAATGGTGTGAGGGGTGTGAAGGGTGAGAAGGGTGCTAGGGGCGAGAAGGCTGGTGTGAAGGGTGAGAATGGTGTGAAGGGTGCAAGGGTCTGAAGGGTGTGAGGGGTGCCAATGAGCCACCTAATGAAATGTTCACTGCCTGATATTGTGTCTTTTGTGTCAACTGGGCAGTAGGAGTTAAGCATCAGGGGGTTGGGGGTCATGCTGTAACAGCCTGTTTCACAAAGCTGTGAAGCCACAAGCCTGCACAGTGTTTAGGGGTGCGTTCCAGCCAAGGGCTATTCACTCCTATGGGGACTTTCAGGAATAATAGCAGGCAAACTCATGAAGCCCTTGGCTCTGTGAAATGCACTGTAAGTGGTGAGGGGTTTAAGGGGTGGTGGGGTTCAAGGAGTGAGTAGGTCTAAGGGTGGCAGAGGTTTTAGGAAGTGGTAGAGGTTAAGGGGTGAGGGTCTAGGGGTGTGGTTCCACAGGGTAAGGGTGGCAAGTCACAGGGCAAGGGTGGTGTTGGCTATTTCTGCCCATTTTAGATTCTGATGAATAGTTACATATCAAAATGGTCCTAAATATATTTTAATGTACCAAAATGTTAAAATTTGGACTCCACAAAGCTCAAGACAGACGCTCTGTAGGTGATTTGAACATGACATCTTTATTGGAACCTGTCTCAAGTCAAGGCCTGTAAAGGTAAGTAGTTGTATTGTCTGGGTACATGGGGTATTGCTCCCACATCCCCTGACAGGGAAAGACTTTTTATTGGGAAAGCACACAGAAAATGGCTCAGTTTTTAGCAGAGCCATTGTAAACAGTTGAACTATTAATGGAAATATTTTTGGTGAAATCTCTCATTTTCTCACAAGATTTGGAAGTTTATGGCATTCTGATTGGTCAATACAATCATCACAGGACTTAACAATGAGATCTGATGAGACTTTGAGCTTAAAGACACTCAGGAATTGATGTTTTTCTTAAAAACACTCTTTTTCAATAAATGTTTACTCAATGAGTATCTTTAAGGGGTGTCTTTAAGCTAAAAGTATCCTTAGGGGTGTCTTTAACAAAGTCTCCAGAAATCTCACAGGAAGTGAGATGTGTGTTTGGGCTTAAGGTCACCCTGTTTTAAAGACATTTGGACACTCCTGGTCACAACTTCATTTGGTCAAAGCAAGCATCTTGCTTAAAATACACACAGATCTGGTATTCCTTGAAAACCAGTTATTTCCTTTTTAATTGATTATTTTTGGATGTATTTTGAAGTGAAATTACATGATTTTAAGCCTCAAACTGATCTGAAGTAGAGAACAAAATTCCCAAAAATCCAATATGGCTGTCCTTGCGAGATCTCATCAGAAACAAGATGTGCTATTTTCAGCTCTGCGTAAAGCCTACTGGCTCACTTGTTAAACTTTATTTTATAATAATTTCTTAATTTTTGCAGCTTAATAATGCTAACTAAACATTCAGGACACTCTTGACATTTCACAATTACTTGAACCACCCGCCTTGCACCAGGCTATATTTCCTTTAAGAAAACAGACGGATTATTATTTATAACATGCAGACATGTCAATTGAGCCCTGTAAAATTCACAAGGTGTCTGCATGCAATCACTGTCATAATGGTGCCACCGAGTTACAACAGCAAAGTGGTACTGGTATTCCATTCGAAAGACCTGTTGCTTTATTTCAAAAAGTTGTGTTGTAGACATAAAATAATCATGGTCCTAGCTCAGCCAAATTTCCCCCAAAACTGCTTGAAAATGAAGTAAATGGATGGGGACGTCTCACCGCGTCCCCAAATTCGCCGCTGGATAGGACACAACATGGAGATCAATTTAGAACAAATCTCTTTACGAGTTTAAAAATAACCACAGGCGAAAAGTACACTTTGGTAAAACTATACCTTTATTTCAAAACACAAGCCCAAACAAAGTTTGTTGATCCATGGCACAATTCTACAAGTAAATTTATGGCACTATTTGGTTAAAAAAGATTGTTGTTGTCACAGTGTTACGCCTTCCAAAGGAAACAACATCTAAAGGTAACTTTTATCCACACAAATTCACTTTGTCTTATTTACACCATATAAATCATCAGATGTTGTTGCATCAACCGTCTTTCTTCTCTGAACTGTTCGACAGAACATCATTTTAAGCATTCAGAAACAACTGGTGGGTCTATGTGTTAATTAATTATAAGACACGGATACAACCTGTCAACCAATATTTCAATTTTCAACATGAGTACATACATGTAATATTTCCTTTAACAAAATACTACACGTATTGATTAAATATATGTTATTCATACAGATAACCGATATTTCACAACTATTACGAAATTTAAGGGTTTACATTTACAGGATGTTCTTATATTAAAACTGCAAAGGATTAATTCAAAAGTGCGTGCACGATGGATAGGTATAGCAGTTGTAAGTTTTTTTTCTTTTAAATTCTTATTTATTTTCCCCACTTACCTATCTATGTTAAAAATAAACATCTGTATTTACATAATCACCATACATCGGCTCGGTAACTCATGGACTTTGTAACTAAAAGTTCCACCAGAGGATTTTGTGTACATCTCAAATCAGTGAAGTGTGTTTTTCGAAAAGACTTGCTTTACAATTGGTCCCAAATTTTAAATCAATTTTGTGAGCAGAAAAGTCATCACAATATTTTGTATGCCATTTATTAAGCTAGATATTTTGTCCATACGCCAACATTCCCAAACTTGCTACTTAAAAATACTTAAATTAAAATGAAAACGGCATAGAATATATACTCTAAATATGTCTTTTATGTACAAAATGATGTGATCTTTACCAGTGAAAAGCATTTGCTGCTGCAGTTAAAGCAACCGGTCGTGATGTCCCTGTTTAAATAACACATTTCTCTTTATCATCAAGGCATTGTGGTTTTAAAATCAATAAACATTATTTTAATAAATATGATATATGACGTATTCTTCTTTAACAAAACAAAACGAAAGCCTCAGCGGTATTAGTGAATAATCTTGTTTAGTACTTGTAGTTTGACCAATTTTGCTTCCACACAAACAAACATGTGGTTTCAAAAGCAACAACAGTTTAACACATCACTGCAATGAAATATATTAATTGCAAATGTGCTACAGTAAAATCTCAGTTTTAATACATATTTAGAATAAGTTTCTGCTTGCCTGTGTGTCACATAAATTTCATTTCAAGCTGGAACATTCAATTCGAAAGAAATGTTTAGTACATTATTAAGCTTGAGGACTCTGCCAATTATATAGTGGGAACATCACTCAAACTGTCCAAACCTTCACTATCGAGCTGTGCTTTTTCGTCCCAAGGGATTGGCAATCAAAGCTCTACCCTGACCCGGAGATCTATTCCGCTTTAAAAAGGTTCTCGAGAATATTATGTGAACACTTTTAATCTCCACTTGCCGCCCAGTAAATTCATCATTGTCACAAGTGAAACGCCATAATATCTTGAATAAGAAATTTAGTCTCCATCTCCACGAATCAAGGACCTTCACTCAATGATATGATTTGGAGCCGCGTTGGCATCCACGACAGCTTGCAGAATCTGCTGATTGCCTGGTTGAACTGTAACAGCCGGCTGAGTGACTACTGTCTGCAATAACTGCGCAAGTTGGCTATTTTGCTGTACGATGGTACTTTGTGGGAGTACCAGGCGGATAGGAATGTTATCTTGTCCACTGGCAATGAGTTGTGCTTGGATCAGCTGTTGTATGGTAAGTGGGCTAACGAGGGAAATCGAGTTTGCCTTGACGTTAACAGCTGGCTGAGTTGAGCTAACGATTTGTTGTTGCACTGGTACTTCCCTCTGAATCTGTTTGAATAAAGATCATACATAATTTCTTCAGTTCGTCCTAATGTGTCTAACAGTGAGGAGAAAAACAATGCAGTTGAGCAAAGATCTACAAGTGTTTACCTGTACAGTTTGCTGGGTGGGCGCTTGAACAACCGGAATTGCCTGCTTGACCGTAGTATTTGTCTAAAATATAAACCATGTTTGTTGTTAAGTTAGTTATTGCGTCAGTTCAGACCTGGTAATCGGACCAATTATTGAGAAATTTCCGATTCCCTACATTGAAAGATTATTCTGCAAAAACAATCGTACCTGTTGCTCCATTAATTTTTCTCGGACATTATACCCGTATTTATCGTCGTGCCCACTGCAAAGAAGGTTCATCAGTACGCTAGCATTGCCCTTATTATTATTACTGGTCTCTTGCTGAACACGCGTTGGCACTGTTAAGACTGTCTGCTGAGTAACTAAAGATTGGAAAACAATAGATTTAATTCAATCATTCAAATTGATGTCAGCGATATTCAAGAAAAAAAAACATGTTCGTTTGAGCTTGCGATAGAAAAAGGATAATAGACTAGAAAAGTCGAAAGTTGCATTTCCATAACCTAGTAACAAGATGCATCAGATTGAAATGAAATTCCACACTAAAATTACTTGTGACGACTGACTTACCCGTTGGAACGGGAGTAGATGTTATTGTGCCTGCAGATGTCGTCACAGTGGGAATAGCGGGAGATACAACTTGCTTAATCCCATCAAGGCACAGTCGTTTTGCAACAGGAGGACCCGTTTCCAGACGATTAGTTTCCATTGGTCTTTTCATTTTCGGAGGTCCTTAGAGAGATAACGATTTTGAATTACACATAGAATCACAGCTTCTCACCATAACTTTAGGGAAATCAATGTCATATTTCTCTGATCTTTAGCCAGAATTAAAGTGATCTCTGTGGACTACTAAAACCAAATATCTGTCATCGCTACCTGCATTTCTTGCAACATCTTTGCCTGGCATTCTTATGGCATTTTCCAATGCAAGTTGCTTCAGAATCGACATGGGTATTGGCTGCTGCTGTTTGTTTTTCTTTTGCTCATCGGGATCGGGAGCAAACACACTTTCAGTTGTTCCAAGCATGTTCCTGCGCACGAGCAAAGTAGAACAAAGAAATTACTACATTGTTGTTGTCAGGTTGTCAAGGGCATGTGCAACAACGGCAGTAAGAAGAAACAAGAATATCGTGACTCAGTTTTTGAAGTGATGAACCAAAATGTAGATTCTGATATGTTATTGCGCTTGTACGCAATACTACATTTCTCTATTTCAAAATTCATTGGTAGGCTTCTGCCCAAGTTCAAAACAAAAAAATACACATTTCTGAACATATAATCGATGTTCAGTCAATTACTTTGTAATGTCGTCTTCGTCAAGAAGTGGGATTGGACATGCTGAGAACACGAGATCCTCGTCATCTGTCATAGGGATGTAAGGTGCTCGCAGTTCCAGAGCAATCTCCTCCATTTCGTCAATCAGCGATTCCGGAATCGCCAGGCTATCCGTACTAGCGACATGGTGCATTCCACCTACTGTAGTCTGAAATGGAATTCAAGGTAGACCATAGAAAAGGAGCTAATAAAAAATGCCAGTACCTATATTTCATCAAAATATAAACAAAATTCATTAGAAACAGATAAACGAACCTGCGGAGCTGGCGAGTGCATGGCCCCAGAACTAGTACAACTGGCAGGGCTGCTCGCAGCGGTCACTGTTAGTGGAGATGGCGTTGTATCACGGTGCAGAGACAGCATGAAGGGCATTTCTTGTTGGCTGCCCTCACATAACTCACCCAGAAAATCTAATTTCTCATTTATTATTTCATCTACAATCGTAAATGGTTCTATCTTATTTACCTCATAAATGGTTCCATCCTATTTATCGAGAACACTTGAGAGCCACATCATCAACAAATTATATCAAATGTATGTAAGAATCTTACCTTCACCAAGAATATCAAGGGGGATCATAGTCTCACCGGCTGATGGTGCTCTCTCAGCCAAAGCGTTGATGTCAGTCAATTCCAGTTCTACAAAATAAAATAATAAATCTTTGAATTCATATCTGCAAAAAGAACTAGGTTTCAAATGTTGTGGCAAAAGGCAATATATATCCCGGTTCTTCTTGAACATTTGTATGGTGTTTTACTGAATGTACACAAGAGTATAAATAAATTTCGAGGAAAAACACCGCCAGATTCTAATTTTGCTGGTTTAGTAACATGGGGCAAATATAAAGTCAGGTATGCCTGCCTATTCCCACATAAACACGAGACAATCAAAAGAAATTAATCAGGATTTCATCCTAAGTTTGTACCAGGGATCATTACAGGCCTCCCAGAATTTTAGTGCTACGGTTCTTGATAATGTTCTTAGATAGTTGCCGTTTGTAAGCAAACTTACCAGTGGTTGTCAGAGGCACCGGCGAGTTCTCGTTCGCAAATATGGATTCAGTACTGAGCAAGTAGTTGTGCCCGCTTTTTTCAGTGTCGTCCAACAAACTCACTGCTTTCATCTGTTGTCCGGAGAGAATGCAGTCTGCTTCTTCTATGCCACTGTTAATTTCAAAATAATGAAAAGCATATTCTCTGCCGGCGGAAAGACGTACCGTTTGTGACTAACTGCTCAGTCACAAGAAAATATAATCATGGCATAAGTCACTGCAAAACCATCTGAAATTTTGTCAATCGCCTATGAATTAACAATACAGTACAATATGTTCTGAACCTTCTTTAAGAGATTTAATGAACACTGAAAATTTGCAATGAAATAAATCAATGTGGCAGTCATTATTAGAAGCTATAGTTACCGCTCCGCACAGGCAATTGTTACAATTGAGTGCACACACTTAATCGTGTCGGATTACTACGCACACGACTATTTAACCAGGGTGAATGCTGCTTGAACTTGCATTCGCCTTTTTGCTAGTGGTCAACACACTGGCTCCTCTTCACATAACCGGCAAAGCGAGACACAGCATCCATCCGGGCACCTTTCTACAAGATGAGTCGGCCCACAAGACAGGTTTCATGACCTGATTCTTATCAAAAATACAACGAAACTGGTGAATTCACAAACGTGAAAGCAAGACAACATGAAGAATTAATTATACAAGCTATCTGTGAGCAGAAGGAAGCTACCACACAATCCCGTGACGAGCAATCGGGATCTAATGATGACGAGGTGAGCGATAATGGTGGACACGAGGCAACACAAAGAAGTGGCACGAAACACAAACAAAGGAAGCCAATCTTGAGCATAGACATGCATCTTACACCACCACATCATCCCCTAGCTCAGGATTACGATGCTGACGTAGACATACATGTGAATCCCTAGGATGATTACCTAGATCTACCAGATAACACCTCACCAGTCAAAGGTAACTCAATGTTAATTAACATGTTCAAGGATGGTGAAGTAAACCTCAATACCGCTCAAAAAATGTGGTTAGACCAAATGGCTGATGTCAACAATCGTGCCATAAGCCCAAAGAAAAGGTTAGTCAGGAAAAAAGAGAAAACAAAAACAGCTAAAACCCCAAAAACTCCGAAAACTCCCAAGGTCAAGGTTAGTCGGGCTCCGAAAGGAAACAGAGCAAAACAAAAGAAAACACCGTCATGTACGGCCAGTCTTGCCCAATCATTTCAACAAATCAGTTCACCGAACATGGTTGAACAACAAGAAAATAATCAGGATGAGGAGCTAGTAAGAAACATCAATGGTAGTTATGATCACGAAGTACAATTCAGAACACACAATAGGCACGGCATGAATGACAATATTTTTCTTGCAGGTAATTTCCAGAGGAAAACCATTATGCAGAAAAGTCAAGCCAAGATGGTACAACATGCACAAAGAGAATCTGACCGGATCAGTAACGCAAGATATGAACATGATTACACCACAAACAGGACCAGAGATAATAATCTGCGTGAAAGGTTAGTTAGTATTGATGATGAATCCAACCACAGCATCCTGCAGTGTCAAGCCAGCCAGGGCATGGAAATAAACGAAAATCAGGAAATAAGATATGCGCCCATGCCCATCATCACTACACAAACAATAGAAAACAGGGCTAAGTCAGTTAAACAGAAAATGAACGAAATTGGTGCGATACCAAAAAAACACAAAAACAACTGAATCGTAATGCATTCCAATAACATAGGTGAATCAAAAAACGATGAACTAAATAAGTGGTTGGATGCACAATTAGACAGCTCAGAAGTACAATCCATTACCAACAATTACCAACCACAGGTAATCAGGAGTGGGGAGGTCGAAGGAAAAAATGTAACAAATTTCCATAATAGACACCCCCTACAACTCCCAAGAGAAAAATATGTACAAGCAGCCAAAGAATTAATTAATGATGAAAACATTCCTATTTCTAGGTACACAGGAATCCGGCAGGTCGATAACAGGTCCAAAACCATCAGAATCAACAATAACCACATTGACACAAGACAGGATGACTTCAATCAACAACATGACCAAGCAATATATAGTGAAACACAACCAAGCAGGCCACAGAGACAGAACATAAGATATGAACAGCAACAAGAGGAACCATACCGCCCACAGCATGGTTACCAAGATAGAAGGTACACACATAGGTATGACATACCAAATGATCACTATTATGATAGTAAAGGGAGATCAGTAATAGAAGAAGATATGGTCCCATACAATGATAATGTAAACCAATATACTAGCAAGGCATATTGGGGTGATCGTATTGCACCATATGACGATCAATGGCAATATGAGCAGGACGATGATGAAGCATTCCATTTCAGAAAAAGACAATACTACCACAGACAAGTATCACCATACCATCATAGACAGTACGATAGTAGCAGAGGTCCGGACAACTGACGAAGGACAGCATATAACAGAAATGACAGATGGGAACAATATGACGGACACAATCGATCAAGGCTGGGACAATACAGATTCGACAAGGATCGGGAGGAAGTATTCAGAAGATACAGATCAGGTCAGTCAATTGATTCAAGATCGTTATCATCTGGCTCCTCGAAAGATAGGTTTGAAAACCAGAGGAAAATACGGTCAGGAATAAATGCAAAGCCAACATCCCGCATTCAAGAACAACTCAGATACCCACATTTCTCTTTAGGTCAGATTAGCGGGTTCATAGGTCTAAATCTTCAGTTCCACAATCTAACATTTGAACAATTTGTGGCCGGAGAGCTTGTAACTATTGCAAATAGTATAAATCTTAATGAAAGGGATGGTGGCACTGAGTTGCTCCAACATATAACGCAATGGAACCTCAGAGCATCGGTCTCATGGCCACAAGTGCGTAATGCCTATGCACACATAATCAGAAAGATTGAAAATAAAGAGATTACTTGGAATGAAGATTGGGACAAATATGAAAGGCTAATTTACGAAAAGATAGTTACACATGGTCAGGGGACAAGACATGATAAACCTAAGCAAATGACAAAACAAAAACAAGAAGTGGTCTGGTTTTGTAAGAATTTTCAAAAAATAGATGGTTGCAATAAAGAAGCCCCACACCTGGGTAGAGTGGGGAATCAGATGAGAATGATGCTTCACATCTGCGCTACATGTTGGCTGAAGGACAGAATTAAAAAAGCACATTCGGAAAACTCTGCTGAGTGTCCACACAGATGCTTGACCAGTGCACCAAATAACAGGTAATCACGAGGAGCCAGATGAAAGAATAATCATAACGAAAGAAAAATATATAGAAAAGCATAACGAAAATGGTAATCAAGTAAACAGTAAAAATATTCAAGAAATACCATTAAGGCGAGACTACACATCATCAATACAATACAAATTCATATATCCCATCTGCTATAACAAACACAATTGTATCAATGCCATCATTAATGAGATCGAAATGAATGCAAAAGCAAATGATATTTTGCTGGCGCATAAGATAATTGAGTCAGGCGTGCCTAATAGATATGGGTGTAGAATTCCCATAAACAGTGATTGGAATTTGCCTTTATTTAAGTCATTATTACAGGATTATGATGATAGAGATGTTATTGAATGGCTAGAGTTTGGATTCCCGATATCTAGGAATACCAATCCACCAGTGATTCCAGCAGACATAAATCATAGAGGGGCCACTGATTTCCCTGATATAATTGATCAATATATTCAGAAGGAAATCGAATTGGGAGCATTAATTGGTCCTTTTGCAATACCCCCTTTCTATGGGAATGTTGGAATTTCCCCTCTTTCTACAAGGCAAAAACGTAATAGCCATAAGAGACGAATAATTATGGACTTGAGTTACCCTTTTGGGAATTCTGTTAATGATGGCATAGATAAAAATATGTACTGTGGTGAGGAAGTTAGACTTACATATCCCACGGTTGATCAGATGGCAAAGAGAGTTTCAGAGATCGGTACGAAATGTAAAATTTGGAAAAAGGATTTGTCACGAGTGTTTCGCTTGGTTCCTTTGTGCCCGGGAAGCTATTCCTTTGTATGTATGAGATGGAGGAATTTGATCTATGTCAATAAGAAAATGCCTATGGGACTTTGCTCAGCAGCATTTGCTTGTCAAAAAGTTACTTCAGCGATAGTTTATATACATAGGCAAAATGATTTCTGGAGTATAAATTATATTGATGATTTCGGCGGGGCTGAACATGAAAGTGTGGTCTGGAAGAGCTACAACTTCATGGGCAGATTATTGAAAAACCTAGGAGCAATTGAAGCTGAGGACAAAGCTGTCAAACCTACAACCAGAATGGAATTTTTGGGAAATACCATCGATACAGTCAGACAAACACTAGAAGTCTCTGACGATCGAAAAGTTGAATTGCTCCAAGAATTAGAATGCTGGCATGACAGAAAAATGGCAAACAAAAAAGAATTGCAATCCATTATTGGTAAGCTCAGCTTCATCACAAATTGCGTTAGGTCTGGTCGCATCTTTATTTCCAGAATGATTGCAATGATGAAGAATATGCCGGACAGAGGTAACGTTGAACTCAATAGTGAGTTCAAAAAGGACGTTCAATGGTGGCTTGATTTCCTGCCAACATTTGATGGAGTGAGCATCTTGTGGCTTCAAGATAAATTGAAAATCAATGCTGATATAGCCACTGAGGCATGCTTAATAGCAGCAGGAGGAATACTTTGTCGAGAAAGACAATATTTCCACCATAAATGTACGGAGGAAATATTAAGACAGACAGATAACATCACACAAAGAGAAATGTTCACAATATTATTGGCAGTGGAATTATGGAAGGAACAACTAGTGGGCAGAGTAGTCAGAATATCTACAGACAATGAAGCTACTTCATGGGCAATAAATGTAGGCAGAACCAAGGATGAATTCATGCTTAACTGTCTCAGACGAATAGCCTTGATCACAGCAAAATATCAGATCCTTATGCGAGCAAAATATTTGCCCGGACGGCTCAATATTTTGCCGGACAGTCTCTCAAGATGGTATTCTGGTAGTGAATATAGACGGAGATTTAAAAGACTAACTAACAAAAAAGGATGGCGAAGAAGGTCCATATGTTATAGTACTCAAAACTATTTTTGTTGATTACTTTCAGGTCACATATTGCATGAAGTGTTGGACAGTTTTGAAGCACTGGAAGACTTGGCAAATGATCTTGTTGTTTTTGCTGATGCACCTGGTACACAGTCTAACAACAACTCAAAAGAGAAAAAATACTTAAAGTTTTGTGAACAGTATATGCTCCCTCCTTTTCCTCTTGACGAAAATCATTTGGTAAAATATGCAGGATATCTTTCCTTAACCATGCAAACCGTTGATTCGGTTAAGGCATACTGTGCTACAATTTGTGGATTAAGTGAACTTAGAGGATATGGCATAGTACACAGAGGAAAGAGATTTTACAAAACCATAGCAGGACTTTGTAGAAAAATGAAAAGAGAGGTACAACAAGCCAAGCCTATAACAGTACAAGACTTAAAAGCAATGGCAAAGATAGTAAATACCGATTCTCAGAAGGAGCTGGCATTATGGGTGGCGCTACTGTTTGGGTTTTTCTTTTTCCTCAGAAAAAGTAACTTGGTGCCTACCTCTAGAGTTCACAATGTGTTTCAGCAGTTGTCAAGGAAAGATATCAAATTGAATTGTGATCTTATGATAGTCCACATTAAGTGGTCAAAAACCAATCAATTTGGGAAAAAGATAGATTTGCCAATGGTGGCGGATCATGATTCGGAAATATGCCCAGTCCGTTGGTTGAAATTGATGGTGAAGCGCATACCAGCGCTTGGCGAGCACAATTTGTTTTCACACTGGATAAATGGCATGCCTGTTCCCATAACTAATACCGAGTTGCATGAACAGTTACAGGATTGGTTACAGAGAATAGGAATACAAGATTCTCACAGATATTCCTCACATTCCTTACGCAGGGGGGGTGCAACTTTTGCTTTTAACTCGAAAATCGAAGATAGAACAATCAAAATTCTTGGGCAATGGGCCAGTAATGCATATAGAAGGTACATAGATTTAACTATCAAGGATAGAGTTGATGCATGGTTAACACTTTCTCATCGATAGGTCCGAGAAGCCAAAGAAACTAGACCAGGAACAACTATGGTTCCGCATTGAACTCAAATCGCTCAAACTTCGACAATTTTATAAAGAGAATCCTGCCTGCACCACCAGATGTAAGAAATGTGGTTATGACTGCCCCCGAAAGCATGGAAATTCCCCGATGGCTGAAGACCCAAGATTCCAGCTCTTCAGATGAGGAACAAGATGATGATGGCATCCTGGAACAAGCAAGAATTCAACACCAATGTAGTTCCTTGCCGAAAGTGGTCGAAACAATTTTGAGTGGAAACACTACATTAATAGGAGACTATGTAGTGGCATCTTTCTTACAGCATGATGCAAAATTCCTAGTGCAAGGCTTTGGTAATGCTATGGTGCAATCTATAAATCAGCTCATTGTACAGAATCAAATTACGGTAGATAGGAGATATGTTTTCCTCCTAGTGGGACACAATCAGTTGTGGTCTGCCACAAAAAGTTCCATCTATCAGGGGTATTTGCAACTGGTCAGTACCATTCGTCAAAGAAATGCTACTGCTAAGATATTCATCTCGTCATTGCTGCCCAGGTTTGTCGATAATGAGAATGTTAAACCTAAGATAGTCAAGTATAATCGAAGATTGGCAAATGCAGTTGTTAGAATTTCCAAACAACATGACAGAGTTATCTTTCTGTCTATACAGAATATGTTCGTGCATAACTGTTTGCCAGAAAGGAAGCTTTTCGATAAGAACGGATTTACTCTCAGTTTGGCAGGGGTAGCCACACTCAAAAAAGCACTTTTGTTATCGGCAGGTTTCAAAATTAATAATTAGGTTAAATGTAGCCGTGTGCATTTGGCCGTTAAATATGTGCTTGGAGTAGTAATATAGTTGTTTGTAGTATCAGTTATTCATGTTAAGTTTCATATTTCATCTTTATATTGTCATGTAATTCACCTGATTGCTATGTTAAATAAATGCATGAAACAAATGTAAAGTCGTTGTTGTTGTAATCTTGTTACGATTGAATGCACGCACTTAATCGTGTCGGATTACTATGCACACGACTATTTAACCAGGGTGAATGCTGCTTGAACTTGTGTAAATGCTCAAAGACCTGGCAAACCGCTCTATGGCGTTTAATACCGTGTCTGAACTGATACAGGGATCCAAGT
>JBCAUG010253676.1:0-18370 GCA_038406175.1 Haplosyllis leylae
CAGCAGAGCGCGTACTTGCTACGCGGCGGTTAGTAGTCCTCTTGCGTTCATGCAGGAGGACTTTCTTGTTCTTATTATAGTACCAGTTTAATCCAGTAGTTTTGCTATTTACGAACCTGATGTACCTGAAATTCACAAATAGCTAAACAATACGAATAAAAAGTAACAAAAATCCATTCATTTTCCAGGAAAACAAACCCAGGAGATCAATACAATTTTGTACACAAGAAAATCGTAGTTTTTTTGTGTTTGTTGTTATCGAAAGTGAAAGCTGATTGCAAATCTTTGCAGGCGGGATAAATTAAAGGTCCTGGTTTCCATGAGGGCTCTTGTCATTCCTGACTGGCTCTGACAGATTAATTAAATCGGGATATGATCTGATTAAGGATAATGAAGACCATAGCTGATCTTTGGCGACATAAGGAGGCTATTCTTTTCGGCGGACTTTCGGTCTCCTATTCTGGAAGGCCAACCTCACAGGTGATGCTTGTAAGCACCTCCGACAAAACACCTGGAACTGACATTGCTATTCCCGAAAGAAAACAAGTACAAATTCCACCACCAGTTACGCAGCGCAATTAGTTGTCAGGTGATGAAATTCATTCATTAGCCTGCCAGACGTCTCCCCGATCTCGTCAGTGATCACTTGATTCAAGGTGATGAATTAACTTTGAAGTGTTCTAGGGTCGAGGTGAAGTTCTGTGCTCAACCGATAAACAGCTGGTGCCTCACTCGTTTAATTCTAACAGACTTGTTCTCTTCTACTAGGCAAGAAATCTACTTCCTCCTTTAATCCATTGTTTGGAGCAAATGCTTTGTGAATCTGTATGAAAATACCTTTATGCGATGTGCGCTCTTCCAAGAAATTTGTAAGTCAAATGTAAATTTTTTTTTTACTGCGTAGATTGAATGCTGCCATTTTGCACTTTCCATGATTACAATGTATTCTTGTCTCGTGAAAGGTTGTGCAGTGTGGGAGGATTATTTGAAAGAAGTAATTTGTGAGAAAGTCGCATTGATGTTATATTTTCCATACAGCAATTTCTATTTATATTGCCAGTAGAAATATGATGCCATATTAAGGGACTTTGAAACTATATCCGCCTGATATGTTCTTTTCAAAAGCAGCAATACTCCTAAACGAATGAAATACAATACAAGCTAAAGTTTTGTTAAAAGGAATATATAGTGTCTGCATATGTCATTGATGGAAGAATTCACTTTGGGATTCCGTGATCTGATAAAAAACGAAATAGTGATAAAAACCTTGAACTCCTTTCTATGTTACAATTAAGAACAAGGACACCATAATCTCCATGGGACGTTGCCCTCAGTTCACACGAAGGAAATGTTTTCATGGTAGCCATCACCCACCCACTCTCTCTCTCTTCCAGCACAATAGTCTGGAAAAAAAAATTAAAGTTAACTGGTGAGCTTCTGTCTCTTAACTAAATAGCTTTACAGGAACATTTTCTGCAGTTTCCATTAGGATGTTCAATCTTTGGAAGCCTCGGAGCCAGACTAAACAAGATGCTATTGCTTTGTAGAGATCTGGCATGAAGAGACTATTTTGTGAGTTCTAGTTTTTTATTACGTAACTTAAGAATCATAGTTATAGTTTTGCATTTGATACTCTTGGACATCTCGAAAAGTTGAAACTCCAGTTCAAAATGAAGTATTTTAGATAAATTGATCACGGAATAATTTTTACCCCGGCCAACAAAGCAATAATCCAGAACACTCTGATTTATAATGGGATTCCTTGATATTATTATGTTTTTTCTCTATTGTTACCCACCTGAATTGCCAATATTTAGGTCACAAATTGTCGAATATGTAAAATGCCCAGGGGGAATGCACATAGAATTCATGGAATACAACAGATACGTCCGACAATTCCAGAGAAATACTGTCTGTTTTCCAGGTTTTGAAACATTAAAATGAATTGGCGTGAGTTTCTCTTTTGTTACTGTCACCGACGTTTCTGAGGAAATTAGTCTGGAAAGTTGCAACTGTATGTGTTTTTCAATCCAGAACACCCTGCGGAAATAGCTATTATCACTACATGTGCGATATGAATAAAGTTCTTCGTCCGGTTGGACATTGCGCTTTGGCGTGAGAAATAAGGGAAGGTCTTTTCCGTGTTAAAAAGAATTTTGCTGTAGCTCTGCAGATTTCAGGTGTCTTGCTTCCTCCCTACCCGTTTTATCTCACTCAGCAATATAAATCTATTTCGCTTCCTCTAACCACGGTTCTCAAAGGCAATTCGCAAACAAGAAAAAGCTGAGGCGACGAAAGATCTGCTCGAGTTGTTAAATTCATCATTTGGTAGGACAAACAACTTTCCGTTCGTAACCATTGTGTGGAAACAAATTTGGCAGTCCTGCCAAACAATTGAATTCGACAAAAACTGGACAAGCGCTTTCAACACGGGGCAATTTTCACTCCATATCCAAAAATAGAGGTGTCAGTGGACTACTGTTGTCAAATTTTCAGAAAAAGAGCACATTTTCCATCTTACTGAAAATGATTACCTTGGAGAATATCATTCAGTTGAGAATTTTATGTCACATCTTAACGCTTATGGGGCTCAATTGCCCGGCTTCAGTATTTGTTCTAGATATGAAAGAAATATGGTCCTCACTTTCCCTTTAATAAACCAGATTTATATCCCTATATTAGACGCTTCTATATTTAGCTGACCGACTCGTTTTAGGCTGATGCCTTATTTGCAATTGGCGCCTCGGAAAATGAGAAAATAATTTGCCTTGTTAGGGAATAAACCGACCATTGCCAGATGGGAATATTCCTTTCATTGCGCTGAAAGTGCTTTGGTGAGATTGGATGTAAATTTTGTTAGATCTCCTGTGTTTATACTATTGTGTTACTGTCTGTTAGCTTTACATATAATTGTATGGAAGGGAAAGGATAAAAGACACGATACATGTGTGTTTCGTGTTGTTTTCAGGCAAAAGGTAATTGTTGCTTCTGTAGGGAGAGATATTCCCGATGAAGTTGCTGAACTCAGTGAACTATCAGTCTGACTCTTATGATTACAGGACCAGTGTTTGTCTGTACTCACTCCCCCTTTGAAGTATGAATAAATAGCTGCACAAACAAGCAAGAATTCAGACATGGCTACAGTGTATCAACGTTCAAAAAGAACTGAAGGGTCTTCTAATTGCTAAACATCTATTACTAAATTAAAAGAGAGCATCAAATAATATGCCCAACAAAATACAACGTTAAAGTAACCGGAGAAAACAGTCGGAAACAGAGAAACATCGAGCATCTGTGGATAACAAATTTGAATAGCTCTACCAACGAACTGACAGACAGACTTTTCTAATAGTTCAAGCAAATAAAGTAATCGATTTTTGTTGTGTCGTACACACCAGAAATAGAATATCTATGCTGAAATAATGGGTATTTTAAGAATTTATACATTAGAGGTAACTTGAGTTTCCATGTGAAATTGTAACCCTTTAAAATGTCTACCAAATAGAATATGCGTCAAACTCAAGTATCTGTATGAAATGTACATGAAATTGTTTTTGTACAGTAAGCAGACTAATGGATTTCATATTACTATATCCAATATCTATACGAAATTCAAAGAAAAATCGAAAATGTCAAATGGAAAATATGTAGCTTAACTGTAGAAAAAGAAAGGATTAGGACATATTTGTAAAATCCACATATTTTCCTAATTGGTGTTCTTACGTAACTAATTCACACACAACTGTTGACATTTTCATTCAAAAGTTTTCTTTTTGGTTATGACATATTAGTCTATGATGAGCTAAATGTTGTGCACCTAGAAACCCAAACAACGATGCATAAAACAATTCTCTTTCTTTCATACTTGGTTAGTCATGTCACACTTGGTTATGTATTTAGCCTTGCGCCAGGCGCAGTGGTTCAATTAGTGGGGCGAGTTTTCAATCTCGTGTATCCAACAGGTTAATTGTCTGTCTTAGATAGAAAACTGATACCAAATTTACTTTGATATTCTAAGGTCTCAGACAAATGCGCAAATCTGCAATGATGATCTTGATTACCTACAGCAATCGCTAGATTTTTTAAGCAAGCTAACGACAGTCTTGACAACGTACTCAAAAATGACACGTGGACGTCAGACACATAAATATTTAAAAAGCTGTTGAAGGATCAATAAATACACAAGTTCTTTTTCCTGTCAACGTATTTCCACATTCAAGGCGGACTTGTACCTCCATTTCATTATTGCTGCAGTATGTTAGTGTAAATTGACCTTTCTGCTTACGAATACGTCCACAATACGTTAATGCTTGAGGGCAAACACATTCAACCACAACAAACCTTGTTTGAACGCACATACCTAACTCACAGTATGCTGTCAGTATGTGGGGAATACTTCATGAATCTTCGTAACGAATAAGCATTCATGCGCATTCAATTGTAGACGAATTCGTTTGCTAGGTTTGTCTGGAGTTTGGTAGTGAATGGCAAAAAGAGAACAAAGTGAGAGCGAGGAGAAAGTTACGGAGTTTATTGAAGATATTGCCGGTTACCCACAGGTTTTTTCAAATGGATGGTGTCGTACTTCTATTTACTCTGTTAACGAAAATTGCGAATAGTCATCTACTTTATTGCAGTCAATAAATACATGAAGACATACAATATCCGAGGACCGAGAAGTGTGTATCATCTATCATCCGGAGACTGACTTTGAGGTGCAGTTATCATGCATAAATAGTCACCGGTAAAACTTATTTCAGCACACGAGAAGTTCTTTTCCGATCACAGCCAGAAAGACTTCTCTGAATTGTTTTACATTTGTACTGCAATACGTTCTTGGAAAGTCTTGTGATTAGTAGACTACGGTAATGTACTACTTGGCTGGTACATAAGTCTCTACCGGTACTTCAAGCCGTGACATTTAAGATATTTGTAAAGAGGAAGAGTAGGAATTAGTGTTCCTGTGTGCTGTTCGTGTTGGAATCACGTTTGAGACAAAGTACTGATATCATCAACCTCAGCACAATCATTGTTTTGGAATATAATTAATAGTAGGAATTTATCTTCTGCAATTTGAATATAGTGTGCATGAAAATTGCAGAATAAGCAATGTTTCTTGTTGGATACTGATAGCACAATTAACACTGCATATAATATTGTGAACGTGCAAATTCATCAGCTGCTTCCATGGATCATAAGCAGGTTTCCGTTATGCAGCAGAACAGGTAGGATTTCTAGATTTCTCACACTGCACTATTTCATGTTGAAGTGACAGTTCAATGCAATCGTTCTGTAAAGTTTAGTTCATTGCATTTCCGCACCTGAATCTTTTTCATTTTTTGGCATCCCCCATCCAGTCTGGTTTGTGAAAGTTGCAGACAGGTGAACCAAACTTTATCAGAAATGACTAGCTTTTCTGCATACACACATTCATGTAATTCAGTAGAACAGTTTCGTAATACCTGCCAAGAATGGAACACATATCAGACAAGGTGGCATTCAAACGAAACGTGTGGCACGTGTGGTTGATATCTAATCCAATGGACAAGACATATATATTTAAGTATCTGTCATATGTCACCAGGGAAACTTTACGTGTTTCCAATCTGTGCAAAAAGTTTAAGTAGGCCTAATGTGCAGCACTGGGGATTTACATTTGTAGACCTATGTCTTGTTGTTTCGAGCAAAATATAATAAGTGATATTCCAATGGACACATGTGGACATTACGCAGACGAAGGTCAACCGTCTTGGGCACATGTGGGAGTGGTTCTGTTGTCTGCTGTCCTTGAAAAGTTATTGAAAGTTATTGAATTGTATGAAAGAAAAGCTAAGGGATTAATTAATATTGCTATGCAATTATTTTTGTGTTCCATTCGTAAGTTATGACGTTCCACTTTCTGCAACGCATGTAGATGAGCCAGATGACGCCACATTGTAACTTGGTACAGTAACTTGAAACGAACAACTTCTCGTATCAGTTACTTTCAGGATATACACTATGAACTATTTTTATCTGGTTAGTTTCAATAAGGTGGACGCCATAAGTTGATCGTCTTGGCGTTATTGTTTGTGTTCACGCACATACTAAATTTCACACTTAATTACGTACTCAAAATGTGAATCATAATTGTTGGATTAGACGTTATTGCTACTCAGCGGTTTCAGTGCTCGCTCAATTTACCTCTGCGCTTGTATCAGTGAACAGAGAAAGATGACATGTTATACCAAGCGAACAGGTTTGACAACATAATCTGAACTTCCCAATGTGCAAGGCAACCAACCTTAAAATCCACTTCAACAGTGTGGAGATTCAGCTGTCGAAATTTATGCTCAAGTTTCTAAGCATGAAATACAATAATGCAGTGTTGGATGGAATTCCGTGTGTGAATGAGATCGACAGGAATATACAGCTCTCTGTGTTTGACAGCTGACTGCAGACGATGAAGATAAATTGCTTTCAAGTGTGTGTTGGTTCATTCAGAACAAGTGGGCTAAAAACCATAATTTCTGAATCAAATTCCAGTTCTGGACACGCAAATGGAATGTTTAAAAGCATCATCTACTTGGTCGTCATAAGGAGGAAAATTAATTCACCACAAGTTGGTTGACCCACTGATGCCGTTTCTTTTCTGAGTTATTAGGCACGTCCAGTTTCTTTAACATCATTGACAACAGAAACGTCAGTAATATGATGACTATCATTTATTTAAGTTCATTATCTGATACTTATTTTGCCCAGTGTACCTGATTTGTTAAAAAAATCATTGCATCGTTTTGTAACTGTACTTTGAAAAATAAGAGTTGAGAGACATGAATCTGTGGCCTTCAGTTTCTGTTTCAAAACAGCTACAACTTCCGTCGTGATCTTTGCATGATGAAGTTGAACTTAAAACAGAATATTCCATTATCCAGAAAATATATTGAACAAATTGATGCATCACTTTACAAGTTTTATGAAGCTATCATCATTTCAAATGTACCTGCTGAAATTTGACTTTTAGGTAAATAGATAAGGTGGTAAATTCAAGATTTCTCAGACAGGAAACACTCGACTTATAAACACCAGGCTATTTTGCAACCAATTTACCCGAAAAACCTGTGCAGTAACAAACTTTTGGCTGATGGTTGCACATGCATTTCCCCTAGATTTGCCAATGAAACTGATTGATCGAGGCTTTTGAGTTGTTCGACGGTTTCTGTTAAAATTGATTCCTGTCATATTGCATTTACGATATGAAATGCGCTTTTAGATTGTAAATCGCATACAAAGACTCATACATATAATGTCTGACAAGAGATCATAATAAATGGCCATCAATATAAATAATGGAACCGCGTGATATTCATGGGCCTGAAGATAGCGCATCATGTCAGCACCAGAAAACAGGAGAATATTGGAATGAATTTATCACCCGCAAGACATTTCTTTCCCATTAACAGAGGGAAAAGCCATTGCTTGAAATGACATTCGCATCACATTTGTCAAAATAAATACCTACTCACATATCACTTGGGAAATTAATATGAAGATGCTATAACAGGTAAAGATGGTATTTTCTCCAATAATTCTGCAAGACGTTGCAGTAATACTTCCGGGTGTACGAATTCCAATTGAAAAGGATTAAAACTAATTGAAAAAGTTATACTTGAATGCGTAAAGAATGAGACATCTGTCAGAGGCATTTTCATCCCTTTCCAAACGGAATTATTGAAATGTTAGTATTCATGTATTCTGTTGTAATCAGATTTGTTCAAATCTCATTGAAATGTTGATCGAACTTCACAATGTGATGGCAAAATGATTGACGGATGAGAGCGAGCGATGAACTATTATTGAACTCTCCGAGTAAAGCTGGTCTGGAAATGAAATAAACTGATTTTGACCCTTTTCCAGACTCAATATTTGTATTGGCACAGACATATGTTAACAATAAGAACCAATAAGGCTGTTTAGTTATTATCTCGATATTTAATAAAACCCTCTGTGCATTTACAATATTCCCATTTGCCTTTTTCTTCAGGAAGGTAATAGAATAGGGATAAATGATATGATCTGCCGAGCAGGAAAAATTGTACATTTACCCATTATAGGATCCCACTTTAGGGTTAGATTAGGTGTAGATGTGCATATGGGGATGGACAGTCGCAGTGTACCGTCCAATCAAGTCTATTGCACTTATGTGTAGCATGGACAATTTGGAACAAGCCTCTCCTTTGACAAAACCCTATGACAAAGGTTGCATTTTTATTGTCTTTAATAGGTTTGCATTAGTCCTGAGTTTCAACTTTTGTTTTCAAATTTTAGAGGTTTTGTGCAAAATGGGAAGAAACTGTACAGTGATTGGCAACGCTCGCGGCAACAGGTGGGGAACTTGAAGTACCGTATCCGAATATGTAACGTTGATAAGCTCCTCATTCAATGTCGCTCGGAGCTGCTTGATGACTTTGCCTTTAGCGAACTATTCCCAGGATAAAATGCTATTACATTTTCAGGCTGCAACAAATGCCACAGATCATTTTGTGTTCAGAAGGATTAAACCATATGCTAATTTTTCTGACCTACTTTTGTCCCAAGATTATTCAACCGCAATATCTGCAATTTTTTTAAAATATTACATGTACATATTCATCCACTGTGTCACAATCGCAGTAAACTTTTCTGCCTCATAGCGTCACAGTGTCCAAAATGATATGTTCCACAGACAAGAAAGCACGTTCTTGTCTTGAGCACATACTTTTTTTTGTAAATTTATGAAAAGCAAATGTGTATTTGTTCCTGTTGCAGAAGATGATGTATTTTCATGTAGTTTACACCATTTTAAATTGATGTATATTGGATTTTCTGTATTTCCCCAGCAAAGATAATGACTATCTATAAAATTATTACAGGAAGTTAGAATTCTGTTTCAGGACTATCTTAGGCTAAAATTCCTTTCACAAATTCAACATAAAAATTCTCAATTTTCAGTTGCTACTTTTTCAAAGGGGAGAAATCCCTCAAATTCTGTAAACACTTTACAGTGAAGGGCACTGAGCAATACTTGTAAAAGTTTCGTACAGGGAATATATACTCCAGTTAGGGAAGTGACCTTTGATGCAAATTCATGTGTCACTGGGAACCAGAATGAAATAATTCATATTCAAAAACTAAGCTTAGTTAGACGGAAATTCTACATAACTGTCATTCCAAAATAGAGCAAATCTATGGTTAAATTGTGAGAGATAAAAATTGTAAGAGTGACTCCGGCATTGAGCAATGTATCTTCAAACCGAATTCCGAGTCATGCAGATGTGCCAAACTGCCAACAGATGATATCCGAAATCAATAGTGAAGTGAAATCACGGTGGATTATCTGGGAAACTGATGTACTCACATTTATGGCAGACAACTTATCAACCAGAAAAATAAATGAACCGCAGTGATTTGGGATATCAATATAACAAAAGTTCTGTCAGATTACGTGTGTTTGAATGCTGTTAAAACTAGAGTGTTTAGTCCCTCGATTTAATTACTTTGGAGTACATGCAAAATTGGTTCGACTTTTCATACACTCATCCACAGTTTAGTATCTCATTTTCAGAATGTTCAGGATTTCCCCATGAAGCCACTCCCAAAAGTTACACAAATAATTTAAAGCGAAACAATAATGTAAGAGTTTTGCCTCAAGATCACGGTTACTATCCCATTTGCGAGGCATGTACCAATATGGTATAAAAGTATCCATTGTGCCAGCTATACGACGATTAACCTAAGAGTACTAATTTCTTTCAAATATCGGTTAATCCGACAAAAATGTCGAATGTATTTAATCACTTTCACTTCGCGAAAGTGTCACTACTCGGTTATTTATCGCACATCCTGAAACATGGAGTTGCGCACTGCTTACCCAGATGTGACAAGATATGGTAATACGCACATTTGTCTTCATGAATTGGATGAATACGGTACAAATGTACGGCATAATAGCTCCCAGGGAAATACTAAATGGGCATGGTGATTTTGCTTATGGACAATTGAGATCATCAGTTGTCGCATTACTTAGAGCGTACGATTTACCTGCTTAACTTAGTTATTGCATTGATTGAGCCAGTGAATTCCTTGCTGATTGCTTCTGATGGGATACGAAACACATTCAAATGTGTCAATATATGGTTCATTGAAGATATTGTAGCTATAATACCAAAGGATAAAATCAGCAATAGTTATGGGAAGTCCGCGTCCGGTGGTTTGATCTGATCACAAAAAGTGAAAATGCGTTGATCAGCTTAAAGATCAGAGCATTACAAAAATATATCTACAGATTCTATATTTGTGTTGATGGTTGATTTATAAGTGTAAACTTTTGGTATTTTTGTAGCACTCAACAACTTCTTATTGAGTGATTGGAAGGAAAAATGGTTACAAGTGTGAACATTGCCGTTTTGTAGATATTTTCCCACCCCCGCATTTTCCGTAAATATCTTCTCCAGATAAGTGTGTAAATATAAATTAAGTACTACTCGGGCTGCTTGGAATCGGGTTATTGGCACGATCATTCAGAACGCGTTAAGACAATCAAACTGATCATTGTCATAGATCTATTGTACAAAATACAAGTCAACACTCAGGAATACCAATAAAGAGTACAGAAACGTGTTATAACGGTTGCTTTTTAAAACTTTCTAAAGGTTTAGATCATTCTTTAGAATCTCAGAAATGTTCGCAACATTTAGAGCTATGTACATTTACTGTGCGCGATCCTCATGTGACCAATCTAAATCTCATCACACAATGTATTCTTTAATGTTTGACATAGGTAAATGGTAATTGCTTGAGGAGAAAAGACATTAAATTATTTTTATTACATTGTCACAGTAAGAAATGTAATTGTAAAACTTCCTGTAAGACCAAATCAAAATAGCCTACTGAAATAGTTCCCAAGGATACAGCAAATGCAACAAACACCTCCATGTTGACATGACATATCCGGAAAAGGTGATAGTGAGAATTACATAGCAGTTAATGCAAATAAGGTTGCGAGATATTCCAAAGTAGTTTTCGTTGTGAGACTGGATCAGCCAATGGGGAACATCCGTGTCTTTTTTGTTAGATTAACAAAATCATCTCTCTAATTTAAGATTCACTTAACACCACGTGGTATTATTTGTATTTTGTGCAACTTTGACAAGTCTGCTTAGACCACTTGTGTGCACAGGTCTATGCAGTAACCAAAGACAAAAATAGCTGCCAACAATATATGATGGTCACAGGCCAAGATTCTGTTTAACACAAGAAATATATCAAACCTTAATACTATATAATGGATCTGGGGGCCAGGACAACAAGCAATCCACTTCACAAGCAATTCCGCGTCTGATAAAAATCCAGTGATAACTGTGCAAACCGCCAGACCCAATGGACACTTGAGCGTTGAAGGTCGCGCCTTTATCAAAGAATTTTCTCGTCGCAGAGGAAAACCAATTATTGTTTTATGGGAAAGATAATTGATATGTTCTGAAAAATACGTGCTGGTTGATCGGTTTGTTCTGCTCGAAGTAATCTGCAATGCAAGTAGGCTCTTTAAAAAGGTTTAATGGATAAATTTGAGGAAGTGGTTGTGAATAACTTAGTTCTGTGCCAAAGCATTTACTTTTTATAGAGGGAGGAAAGTGAACTTGGGTTGAAGTTTTTTTGCCAAAGAATAGGATACAGTTGAATTTCATTAACTTCAAAAGTATTGAATTGAGATTAGTTTCAAAGTCAACACGAAACAATCTGATGGCCTTCTTTTGATGGTGACACCAGATAAATGGTCATCATAAAACTCCAAAGTATGTGACTAACTAATTCTGTAACAATACTCAGACAGAGTAAGGCACCATACAAGGACAAACTGGGGCTTGTCACGAAAGATGGAATGTTATTTCCTTTTGCTTCTGTCAGAAATCTGATCTTTTGTGTGGAAGCAGTCCTAATGTGTTGTTTACTTTCTGCCCAGAAATTGCCGTTTGAACAAACAGTTGGAAACGTTTGATATATCCGGGGAAGTCAGTGCACGCTATAATTAATGCACATAAAACTATTGGAATCCCCTCTACTAGTGCAGAGTACAATGTGCTTTTGAAGAAAATTCTGTACTTTCCTAATTGAACCATCTTCAGTGATTTCGAGACTCCGCGATTTATAGCGTTGAGCCAATACTCCAGCTGCTCCCCCTGTGCCATGTTGTTATGTATTGTGATTGCCACTGATTTGGCTGCAACAGTCTCTCTATAACTAGACCATCAATAATGCACAGTGCCTTATATGTACAAAACCAGTCAGCCCCAGCATGTCATCATCTGTGTGCGCTTTCACTCTGAGCTGAGTACATGTCTACGGCATTGAACAGCACAGATTAGCACTGTGTAACCAGAGCCTTGTCAATTAACTACAACGAAAGACTTTCAGAATGAGGATATAGGTCATGATGTCCTTCAGGGATTATTAGATGTACATTTTCACATCCGTTTTGTACGGAACCAAACTGGAAATGCCGGAAAAGCAATAAGAATTTACTAAGTGTATCCTGGTGGCAAATTTAAATTTAGAATCTAACATGCAGTTGTATTTCGTTTCTGAAAGAATTTCATTCAAAATTTTCAAAGCAGAAATTTTAAAGACGACTCATTGAAAGACCAAACAGGGATTGGAACTCGAAACGAATTTATGAAGGGAATTTCATATACCGGGATCAAAGCACATATCTATCGACGACGGGCGTGAATCTTCTTCACTCACAAGGAGGAGTTAATTGACGACATCTTCACTCACTGCAATGAGAGCCGCAATGATATTTTTAGAGGAATTATATACAGATAATGTCTTGGAGTGGTAAGTTTTAATTAAAATAGATTTAGTAAAAACCTTCTGAATCTGATTCTGTTTAGTATAGTTTAGTATAATTTCAATGGCGGAAAATGATAGATTTAAGCTGTGAATAAAAGAGGTGTTTTAGTTAGGAGATTGTAGTCTATGAAAGTGTATTGAGGCCAATAAGGCCACTCGGAATGGTTGATGATTTTACCAGTTTCAAACACACGATTACAGAAAGGTGGCCAGGAAATTATGAACGTTCAACAGTTACATTGACATATGTTAGGACTTTGGAAGAACATTAGAAAATATCAGATGAAATGTGTTCCCTTTCTATATGTCTTCCACTCCCAGAGGAATTGTCAACATCAAATGTTAAGAGATCAAGGCAATATTGCTGATATATTGATATTTGACTTTCTCTCAAAAGTAAGGCATTAAACAAATAAGAATATAGAATTAATATTTGCTGCAAACCGTTTTCCGTCGTATTTAATGCAGCTTTTTAACTGCTTTGTGTTTTGAGTTCATACAGGTTTGCGTTGCAGATGGTATTGATTGAAGAGGGAAGCCCCGTGTATATGTATTGTATGTGCCAAATGCAAATACACGATTTCTGCAGTAACGTAATAGTTTAATGGTTGCTGTTTCAACGTAATGGCATTATTATTAGATCCTCGTTTAATAAGTTAGAATCGTGGTGTTTAGGGAGGATGAACAAGTGTTTTAAAAGGTACATTGTGAATCTTCAGGATGGATCTAGTTTTTTCTACGTGGGAAATTACAATTTTGTATCGATTATGAATAGTTTGGCTTCCATATCTTTTCTGATGTCAAATATCCTGATAACAATATTGGCTGGCTGAAATAGAAATCAATCTTTTAAATATGAACTTTCCGTCCTCAAATGTATTTTAAACGTTAAGTAAAATTCTTAGTATATTCTTATGAACAAAGACAATACATGTCTGTCTGGTAAGGGACCGGTTGGCTGCCTTCAAGGATTCCCCGTTATACTGATGCAAGAATTATCGAACTGACTGCCCTGTGTTTGAATGGTATCATCAGTCAGAGCGGTTTAATGCTTTAACACTGCAACATAAACTGTCCCAGTCTTGGCACCTCATGTGCTATTGTCTTGACCTTTTGTGGTAGACTAACCATTTGTCCTCAGCTTCTCAGGCAAACAGCTTCGATTCTCGATCAAATCAACAAGCGAAACTGTCTTTGTTTTCGTGACCTGGATTTGCTGATTCTAATCTAAGATAGTATCAATCTAAACCAGTAGTTACAACATTTATTTCTACAGTCTAATGTCCCTGTTATTTTCAGGTAATTTGAGGGAGCAGAACTAAAATGCAGGACGTTTTTTTCTGAAACAAAATATGAGGTGAGAGTAAATATTGACTGTCATTGTGTCAGGATAAAATGTTCTCTCGTTCCGCTTCATACCATATGTTACTTGCTTTACTTCTATTACCGATCCACCCGCCACAGTTGTTACCGCCCGCATCCGTAGGATGGGGAAGGTAATAGTTTGAGTCCTGTTTGTCAGTTCACAGGGGGGGGGGTACTCAATCCCATAATATTTGACATCCCATAATATTCTGGGTACCCCCCCAAACCTGGGTACCCCCCGGGACTGGGTACCCCCCCAGGACTGGGTACCCCCCTGGGACTGGGTACCCCCCCTGGGACTGGGTACCCCCCCCGAAAAAATTTTGAAAATTTTTTTTTTTGAAAATTTTTTTTTTTTTGAAAAAATTTTTTTTTTGAAAAATTTTTTTTTTTTTAATTTTTATTGGGGGACATGAATCCCCAGAGATAGGTCGGCTACACAGTGGGCGGTATGCCTCTTGCGTTCACGCAGGAGGACTTTCTTGTAATTAAAAATTTCAAAAGGTCAAATGATATTTTTAATAGTAGTAGAAAAGTCTGATCAAAGTGAAAAACAGACTTTTACTCTTTGAAATGAAACTGTTTCAAAATTCAATGATATTAATAACAAAAATGTGCAGTGAAAAATGTTAGGATTCAAAATAATGATAGAATCTTATAAGCTCACTTACCTCTTTTGTTCATGTATACTACTGCTTTCGACAAATTCAGTCAATACCTATCCATTAAAGACACATAGTCTTTGAAAATATGGCTGACGGAACTGCCATTCCAAAGTGAAATGGTTTGGAACACCTCTTCTTCTTGTAGAGTACCTCTGTTAAGCGTTGGATAATCTTACACAGTGTAGTGGTGTAAATCGAAGTGAAGCAGATTTTGAATTGACGGTTTAATAAAAGCAAGACTAATGTAGACTAATTTCAGTCATTTGTGCAAAGGCTGGGATGTAATGAGCGCCAACGTTCAAGGACAAGAAGCTGTCATTTCCCACTGTTAAAGCTGAAGTGAGTCAGTGCTTTAACCAAGGTACAAGAGACACCAAGCTTTGATCAAAACTTCGAAAGAACAAAATGTTTCTTACATCAGTCGAATTCTTTATTTTTGTTGCTCTGTGTCTTTGCTGGTTTTCAGAAAGTAATTCGCATGACAACGGAAATGTTACTGGTAAATTTGAACAGAAAACAAATTTTCAGACTTTTACTTTAGCGTCTGAGAGTATTTTCAATGGCGACACGATGGACGCTGTCACCAAAGAAAATCTCATCCAAGAATCAACATTTTTTGACTTTCAACTCGTGGGAAAAATAGCGGTTCCGATTATCACAATAATAGGTATCCTAGGAAACAGCATGTCTATCATTATTATCAATCAAAAATATTTCAGAAGGCAATCTATCAGTTTAATCTTGACTTGTTTGGCCATTTCTGACTCTGTGGTATTGCTGCTGTTTGTGTTCAATAAAAAGTTTATGATGGAGTTTCTCGACAGGGATGCGAGGGCGCTTTCACAAGAAGGTTGCGTTTTGTTTTTCTGGATTTTCCGTACCTCTAAGATGACGTCATCTTGGTTTGTTGTACTCATTAGTACAGAGAGATTTATTGCAGTTTGGTTTCCCTTTAAAAGTAAAGAAATTAATTCCAGGTAAGCTTAATCTTCATTTTCACTTACAAACAACCATTGTCTTAAAAGAATTTATATTCAGACTCAGATTCAGGTTGTGCAGGAAGATGAAACGAAACGTTAACTCAACATACTGTTTTTAATTTCTTAGGAAAACTGTCATCGCTTTAGTGGTACTTGTATATGTAGTAAATGGTACTTGGAATGCTGTTTGGGGTTCGAGACACGATGCGATTAATGATAAGGGGTTCTGCATTCCCAACAATGGGCACGGCTTGACCAGAGAGTCATTTTCGTTTGTGGTGACAGGAACACTCATCTACAGCTTGATTCCAGCAAGTTTCATATTTATATTTAATGCCTTGATCATAAGCCATCTGATTATTCAACACAGACGAAGGGCGGAAATGGTCCAGAAAGAAGGAAAGGTTAGAACTTTTCATTTTTATTAATTTTCCCTGAGCCAAACAAACATGAATAAGGACAACAATGGAGTTTAAAATCACCATTTACCTGTTGTTAGTCAATTTATGTCTGGGACACAGAGTTTAGGGACAAAAACGGACATCAAACAGTTCCAATGCAAAATTTGAAATTTATGGAAACTCAACATTACTGGCTTTTTTGATGGTTACGCCTCCCGACGCTAGGCCAGTTAACCAATCCATCCCTTAACTTTCTAATCATTAAATTCACAACAATCCATGAGACAACAGAAACCCCTTGCTAATGATAACGAGGCAAACTACTACAAAAGCGAGTAATATTGAACGTTTTGAAGAAATGACAAGGTTTCTGCTGAAAATCACAAATTATCATTTGCATGGATGCAACCCAGTTTCTATGGGCAAAGAAAAAAGAGCAACGAAGTTTTAGTTATTATTATAATACGTGACACTCCGTGAAAGGGAACGCTTGGTTCATGTCCAAGACCAATGTGCATTCCGTGACATAATTCAATATTGTAAATAAATATAAGACTAAAGAAGTCCAAATCAGATTAACTTGAAATTTTTCACAAAGATGTGGGATGATTCAAAGGTTTCATGTTGATAAAATCATCCACTCGTTAATGAAAAACTTTGGTCCATTCGAAAACTTTGGTCGGTAAAAGACAATTTTTAGAACTACTTGGTTTAAAATTCTGCCATCGGTGAAATTGTAGCAAAGAGGATGAAATCGGAGTAGTTTATTAGCGCTGGTAATAAAAAGCCGAAGTTCTTTCCTGGCTGTTGCATGTCTGTTTCCTTCATCTTTTTCAAACGATTTATCATTTAGAGTGAAGAAAAGACATCTGAAATCACCTTTATGTTGATTGTGCTCGCTGTCTCATTCTTGATGCTGGTTGTTCCTATATCCCTGGTTCATGTTATATCTCTTGCGTGGAATTACAATATATTTCAGGTGAGACATAATGAAAACAGCACACATAAAATTATAAAATGCACCTGTAGCCAAGTTTCACCGAAAGAAACCGAGTTGACTGTTTGTTGTAGACAACTGATCCAGTGATATCAACGGTGAGAGAAGTTTGTCAGATTATGGAACAGCTGAACTATGGAGTCAACTTCCTCTGCTACGTTTTGTGTTCCGAGAAGTTTCGAGAACAGTTTCTGATTATCTTGCGTCTGCGCAGTCCCGATCCATCACGTGGTCCTCTACGTCAAACTTCCCCGACTGTTGGCACATCGGTCAGACCATCCACCAATGACGGAGTAGCAAACGAAAATAATCGATATTAATTGAAAAATCATGTCTCAAGAGAAATCAGTTCACCCTGAAAGAAAATTGAAATTTCGCTGATGGAGCAAGAGCAATCCTTTGTATGAAAAATCTGCTTGATTCTTAGAAAAAAATTCTTTAAAAAAAAATCTTCAATCTACATCCTTTTATATTCAGCTGCAGTTCCAACACAAATAAAGTATTATGTTCAGTAACGAGTCCTAAGGAGCAACTGTTTCATACTGTCACACTACAGGATATTTCGTAAATAAATGGGTAGATGTTGAGACTCTTTTACTTCCAAAAATCCACAATTTTATTAGTGTAATTTTACTAGTGTAATTAATTAAGACTGACTCCATGCTTTCCAAGACAGAACTATTTCTGACCATTCGCGGAAAATTATAAACCAGTTAGAATTTTCACTTCTACAATTGGTCACAATTTCTAAACCATTACATCTTACATGTTCCTTCAAAATCCATCACAGAGGTTTTTTTAAAAAACTCAAGGTCTTCCTTTACATTGTGAAATAACCATCAGAATCATTTGCATGTTCAAATGCAGTGGCGGATCCAGGATTTCCCAGATGGAGGCGCCAACCTCCAGGGTGGGGGCGCCAACCTATTATTTGGCCAAATTTTTCCCGAAAAATGCACGAAAATGAAAAAATTTGGACCCAGAGGGAGGAGCACGCATCACACCCCCCCCCCCTTACATTGTGATTCACAGAGCCAAGGGCTTCACGGCATCACGGTTTGAGTTTGGACTTGAACATTTGAACATCAGCTA
>JBCAUG010253787.1:0-18370 GCA_038406175.1 Haplosyllis leylae
TGCACAGTGCTATCACATTGGCAAGGGATCTGAGAAACAGCTGATTTTTCAATACCGATACCTGTGGAGATTTACCGTTATTGTATTGATTGTATTGAATCATTTCTTCTCTGCAAAAATGGGAAACATTGGTATCTCAATCTGTCATTGACTACTCTTTGGGTGTACCCCCTGGAAACTCTTGTTCTGCTGTGTTCGTAGAACCTCATTTGTAAGCCACCTATTTCCTGCTCTGGGTATTTCTGTGTGGCAACTGTATTCTAACATTGTGTTGCAAGTTACCCTCTGGAGTTCTGGGTGCTGCATTTTATCATTGTGTATACCCTGGGGTTCTGGGTACTGTATTCTATCATTGTGTTGCAGGTTATACCCTGGGGTTCTGGATACTGTATTCTAACATTGTGTTGCAGGTTATACCCTGAGGGTGAATGTTAGAATACAGTATCCAGAACCCCAGGATATAACCTGCAACATAATGTTAGAATACAATATCCAGATCCCGGGGTTCTGGATACTGTATTCTAACATTGTGTTGCAGGTTATACCCTGGGGTTCTGGATATTGTATTTTAACATTATGTTGCAGGTTATACCCTGGGGTTCTGGATACTGTATTCTAACATTGTGTTGCAGGTTACACCCTGGGGTTCTGGGTACTGTATTCTATCATTGTGTTGCAGGTTATACCCTGGGGTTTTGGGTACTGTATTCTATCATTGTGTTGCAGGTTACACCCTGGGATTTTGGGTGCGCTTCGACAACCCGGGTGAATCCGAGACTGTGTACGTGTCTAACGGTGGACACAGCGAGCGTTCTCACGGCGTGGCGATGCTCTACGACCGCAGCACCGCCGAGTTCCGCTTCCGCCGGAAGAACGGTCAGGAGTGGCGTGTCAAGGCGGACAACATCATGCCCGGACGGTGGTACCATCTGGCGGCAGCTTGGGGTCTACAGGTTAGAAATACGTTAAACTTTTTCTACGTTCACGCTTGACGTTAATTTTGAGTCGTCGTTTTTCTTGTCGTTTTAAAATAATTTTATGTGACCGAACAAAGGAATTCATACTTGTCGTTTTGTTGCTTAGAGACGTCAATGATAACGACAGGAATATGATCGGGACCAATTTTTTCGTTACATGTGAAATGTAACATAATCACAAGTCTGAACTTTTTTCCCATTTAAAACGACGGATTTGTTTTTTCAGGAGGGACTGTCGATGTACGTGAACGGGGACTTCGTGGACCGGGACATCTCGCCGAGTGTTCGGGGAGCGGACGAGGTGGACACGACCAGGAACAACGAGTTTATGATCGGCCGTCCGAACGACGGGGCTGTCGGAGGGTCACGGAACAACCGCAACAAACTCATCATGGACCAGTTCAAGTTCTGGAGCATGTTCAAAACCGGACATGACATCAAGGAGATCGGTCAGTGTTTAGCCACGCATCGGTATCAAGATCGGAATCACACGTTATTGCTGGCTCGTCAGAATCACCGTAGTTGTTGAGTCGGGGGGGGGGGGGGGATCTTCACCTCTTGGGACAGGGTGGAGATGAACCTTTGGTAGTTTTATGATAATTAGGCCTACTTTAAGCTGCAGTCATTAGTTGGAATTTATTTACACAGAGTACTGCCATGACATCATTTTGCACATGCCAGCCATTCGGTCAACTACGCAACATCATTTATCTAATAGCGACAAGTTCATTCATATGTGTTATCAGGAAATTAAGCGGGCTATTCGTATTAATTGGTGGTAAAGCTCAGAGAATTTTCGCTTTCGCTTCAGGTCGGTGTAAATGTGTCCGTAATCTAGTAATTTTTTGTCATGTTTTTAGGTCCGTTTTTCCACCATCACATGCCGATGGAGACGATGAGAGGTAACGAGTTCTCCGACACGAAGACGCGGAACACCGTGCACGGACGCCCGTCCATCGCCGACGGGAAGGTCGGACGCTGCGTCAGTCTGGACGGACGCAGGGACTACATTGATCTCGGAGACCAGGTGTGTAATACAGGCGTTTTTGAAAACTCTATTTAGTGGCAACCACTCTTACACGACTCGGAACTAGATTCTGTAGAAGTCACTTCGTCACCGACACAGTTACAGACACCGATATTCAGACCGATAAAGTTCAACACTGTGCTAATGGCAATTAGCTAAATCAGACCGAAATTCGGGCTAAATGGGTTCCAGATCCATTTAGCCCATCAACCATTGACACAATGTTAAAGCTTTATCGGGCCGAATTTAAAATTAATTCGGTGTCGTTATGTGTGAACAAACCCTTAGGTTAAGCTGCAGAAAGCAAGCGTTTTCCTCCCAAAATAGGTGGTACGCACGGTTTCCAGGGTAACGCATAGTTACGTCACGGCGCTGTATTTGAATGTTTCAGGGTCAGACTTGTCTGGGAGATTTGGACCAGTGTGTACACGGTCTAACTGTCAGCGGCTGGTTCAACTTCAAGGACTTCGAAGACAAGATGTACTACATCGACAGCGGCAACCGCGGCGTGAAGCTTTACTACGAGGATAACCAGCTGGTCGGGGAATTCCAACAGGGACTGAAGAACTGGAAGGTCAAGTACCCATCACCTCACAGGGGAAGGTAGGAATGAGTCATTGATTGTTAGAGGGCAGTATACCTTTAATACACCCAAAAACCAAAGTTACCAGTTGAAGCTAGCTGGTGATTTACCAAAATGAAAATGAAGTCTTTGCATTTGCTTTTGGATTATGGGCTACTCATTAGGCTAGACATAATGAGGACACATCTGATTGAGCCATTGCATCGAGCAGATTATTTCAGTTAGATTACCCTGTATCTCGTTTGTAGGTGGTACTTCGTTGAGTTGTCATGGCACCCAGACGACGGCGCGCGCATGTACGTAGATCTACAGGAAGTAGATAGTGCTGCCTCCTACACGAGCATGGAGCAGTCACGGGCGGGAGACAGCCACATGTACATCGGACGAGCCAACACCGACATGAGGAGAGAGAAATATGCTGCAGCAAAGGTAAAATACAACGAGCAATCCAGCCTAGTAACGGTTTCTGGTCTGCCGAATCCCATGACATCAATGCGTACGGTGTAGAAATAAAATAAAGAGTCACGGTCTCGATTGCACTAATAACATCCCCTGATCTTCCCCTTCAAAAGCAAAGAAAAACAGATACTACGGTAAATTTGCTGAGTATTCAATAGAATAGTAGTGGCGTTTCGTACAACATTTAAGCCTTGTTTACACTTAACGTCTGCGTGCCCGTTTGCGTCAACATCAACGTCAACTTTAACATTGTGTCAATGGTTGACGCAGAGAATGGGTCTGGAACCTATTCTCTGCGTGTGCGTTTGCGTCACCATTGACTCAATGTTAAACTTGACGCAGACGTTGACGCAGACGCAGACGTTACGGGTAAACAAGCCTTTAGACTTGGTACAAACCTGTGGAATTATGGACAGATTCGAACTAACTCGTGTTTTACGATAGTTCGGGTTCTCTTTTGTTTTTGAACAAAGTCAGTCTTTCCATTGCGGTCAATTCTCTTGCAATAAGATCAAAAGCAAAACAAAATGTAGCGATGAAGACAGTAGTTTTACTAGATAACTATTATGTTTATTCAGGTTGATGAGTTTGAGGTTTGGTACGCTGACAGACCTCGACTGGTGGATCTGGGACTCGTCCAAAGAGGTACATTTCTCCAACGCCTAGAATTTCTGTGTAAAATATCCCAAATCTTCTAAAATTTACGCTGTACTTCATAAATTAGTTTATTAAAAAGTCGAGGGGTATTTTCGTTTCACGCCGCCATTGAAAGGGAAGTTACATGAGGTAATGTACAAAAAGTTCGTTAAAAGTTTCTTTAATGGTGGTGCATTTGGTACACTTCGACAAATCTGATACTCATGTCAGATATTTGAACTCCACGACCGTGTTTTCTACGACTGGAGACGATGGCACATGTTAAGAAACAGTTTGCTTCACTATTATCGACAGGCACAAAGCACATGTAAAAAATGTGAGATTTTAGATTGTGCATGGGTAGACTACGCATGGTGTGAAAAACAAAAAACCACGTGCACCAAAAATAAAACCACCAAAGCATCGAAACACACAGTATTGTGGGTGATATGCGCATTCGTTAGTGTCACGCCATTTCCGGTTCCTCTGGTCCGTTTCGCGGCTATTTCCGTTTCCGTTGCAGAATATTCCTTCCTACAGTGATGCCTCTACTCAGCGGTCACTCCATTGAATGGCCACCTCCCTTTTAAGATTAAAAGTTTGCGATTTAGCTTTGGATTTTTAAACACGCGAACAAGAACCCCTGACACATTACCAAGTGACCGTTTTTGAGAGGTTACACCGCGCTGGTTATCGCCATCCACATTGGGTCTAGATATTCAAAATTATGTTCAAGTCCTTATTTTGGCGCGAAAATCGTTATGGTAAAGAAAATGTGCACCATTGTTATTTATCAATATTTCATTATTATATTTTGAACGTTGGATTGAGATGGAGCTGTCAGCTTTATTCAGCCAAATTTTCACAAATAAGAAAAAAACGACAAAATCAGAAATAAAAGTAAGATAAGTCTCTTCCATCTCGAAACACGTTCAAAATACATTCAAACACCGCTTTCTGATTCGTACACTTTGTTACTATGTTGAACACTTCTCCCCTGTAGGAAAGCCAACCGCTCACCGGTTTAACTTTGAGAAGCGACTGGAGGTGAACAGCCGCGGAACGTTCAGCCCGCACGATGAGTTCACGGTTCAGCTGAAGGGCCGGGGAGCGCGACTCGTTACGGGGAAAGTCGGTAACGCGCTGTACTGCCCCGGGAGTAGACAGTACGCAGACCTGGGCCCACACCGGGGGATCTGTTTCGGTAACCTTGACCGCTGCCCGCACGGAGTGACCTTCGCCACGTGGTTGCGCACCGGGAAATATAAGACGGACTCGGTGGAGCACTACATTCACACTGGCGACAACGGCATCGATATCTGGTACGAGGACCGGAAGCTACACTGTACGTTCAAAACGTCCAGTAAAGTCTGGGAACTCGACTATGAGGCGCTGGAACCCGAACAGTGGTACCAGATCGAGTACTCCTGGCATCCTGCCAAGGGTTTGTCGCTCTACATCAACGACGAAAGGGTTAAAACCGTGAAGACATCCAGAACGAGGCCCAAATTTGACCTCGAGACTTCCTCCAGACGTCACAATAGCATTTACTTCGGACGTGGCGTCGGTAACAGCAGAAGTGACTACATCAGTGCCAACATGACCGTCGATCAGATGGAGTACTGGTATGGCGATCGCGACTATCTGACGGCGTTTGGGTACATCAACAGAGGTATACCCTAGTGTAGTGTGTGTACATACCCGGCAAGGCTGCTCTCTGTCTCCGTCTCTCTCTTCGAGTAATGGTGGTTCTCAACCAGTACTGAACAAAATACTCAACGCTTTTCAAATTAACTACTCACGCATGTAGCATAGAAGTGAGCTTGAAAACGACCTTGACTTTTGAACTGAAGGTCAATTACTAATGATTGCTCCTGTAATCTTTGTTTATCATAATAACGTACATATCTGCTACAGCGAATTCTAACGTGCTGCTTATTAAAACTAGCTTTCTTTTGTAGATTCAAATCCGGCTGCGTAATTAACTTAACGGTTTTTAGCATTAATGATTGACGTCATGGGTGAAACGCATCCTCGTAACATTGTAATATAATGTTGTTGTTGCTTGCTTTATTGTTGTTGTTGCTTGTTGTTACCGGTTGTTGTAATGTGTGAAGTGGTAGTGGTGATTTGTTGTCATTGTTATTGCAATATGTACGCACACGATTGTAGCACAGATATGCACAGATGCATGCGGGGTATGTTATTTTGTTTTTGTCGTGTTCTGTTTTGTGTATTTGTAATGTTTTTGTTTGTTTGTGTTTGTCATGTTTGCGTACGCGTGCATATCCACGTGCATACGAATGCATGTTCCGTGTGCAATAGTAAACATAACCCGTGCACTTACCTCGAATACCGTTAAATGTTAACGACTAAAGACTCGTTTACACGTACCGTCAAAGTCACTGTTTGTTCCGTGTAAAATTAGGTTCAACGCAGCCCTGTGGCGCTGTTTACACATAATAACGTTAAAAAGATCAAAGGTACCGCTCAGAAAAACAGTGATGCTGACGGTGCGTGCAAACGAACCCTAATATCGGTACCAAACGTAAACCAAGCTTAAGCTTTTATAAAGAAAAACGGTTGCACGCTTTAAATGTAAGAAATTAAATGGCACGAATTTCATGCTACTTCCGCATTGTTTATGATACACTGGGTTCCGCTTACAACGAGTTCGGTTACATCGAACAGCGGACTCTAACGAGCAGATTTCTTTGCAGCTAAATTTGATTGACATAAGTATTAAATCAATTGGTTACAACAAAGTTATTATTTTGCTTCGTTTTACTCAGTTGTAACGAGCGGATTTGTTTGAGACAAAATTATTGACAGAAGTTGGTTACAACAAACACGCCTTTTAACAGACAGTTTATGTTGCTTCTTGTTGCTCTTTGTAAGCGGGACCCAGTGTAATACCTTCATAAAGACGTGAAGTTACGGTAAACTTCGAATTTTACGCGGATATTTTATAAAAAAACGTATTAAATATAAAGGCTTATTTTGATTAAAAAGTTCCTTAGTAAAGATTTTGGAAGTGAACTTTTTAACAATTTTGACGTAGAATTTTGAACAAATCCTTTAAAATAGGATTTCAGTAGTAAGTAGTTTTGGATTGAACTAATTTTGTTTTAATAGTTTATTTCCAGTTTTGTTCAAAATATAGTTGATGTAGAAATTTTTGAAATACGATGGATTCTCACACAGGTGGACCTTACGCCTTTTACTTTTTGAAAAATATTATATTTTGTTTTAGCCCACACTTGTCAGTAGTAATTGAATCTTTACCATTGCCATGGCAGTTCTAAATTTAAGAAAAAGCGAGAAAGAACATAGAACCCTCAAGGAAATGCCGAAAAGAAATTAATCCCTTTAACCTGCGCATAAATTCATTCATAATTCACCAACAGATATTAACTGTACGGTAATATTTGTGAAAATAATGGATTTTCCTCCGTCAATGGGGTTCAACCAAAATGAGAGTTCACTAGTATTTAATTTTTACAATTCTTTTTTTTTTTTTTTCATTTTTGTGAGAGACGCATGCTATGATTCCTCCTCTAGGTGGCGCCCTGCACTACATTCTGGATATGGATGAAATCCGCAACAATAAACTAAAACACGAACTTCTCAACATCCCGTGCTACGGCGGACCTGTAAACGTGCCCGGTGTCATAGCAACCGCCGTGCTGCTCCGTGGCAACGGACAGTTCATGGACGTGGGTCAACATAGCGATAGTTGCCTTGGCAACCTGCAGCGTTGTGGCCATGGATACACCGGATCTATGTGGATCAACTTCAAGAAATTCAGGGAGAACATGTATTACATTTCGACGGGAGATCAGGGTATAAACATCTACTACCGGAACGGACGTCTACACATAACGTTCCAGGTGAACGGAAAACGTTGGGACGTTGCGCTGAGTCAGCTGGACACGGAGCGCTGGTACTTCCTGGAGTACACGTGGCACCCACAGTCCATGCTCCGAGTCTACATCAACAACCGTCTGGTCGGGGCCGCGAGCCCCACCGACGTGGATTACCGGCCCTGGAACAGCGATAACAACCACTTCTACATCGGCCGCGCTAACGACGGATCCCCGCACGGAGATAACTTCCAGCACGGAGAATTCACCATCGATCACCATCTCATATGGTTCGACACCAGGGAGAATCTGATCGCGAACGGTCACATTGTTCGAGGTACGTCATCACTGCACCGCATAAAGGTCCATTTACACTGAGCAAAAGCGACATCGCTTGCAATTGACTTGGAAGGAAACTGATATAATGATGAAAGATCGATTTCACATTCGCTTTTGCTCAGCGTAAATATACCTGAATGCTACTAATTTAAGTACTAAACTGTACTAAGGTTATTACATACAGAAGTATATTTTGTGCGTACGTATGTTGAGGCGTAACTGAGGTCGTCATTGCTGTAACCAGTGCATAGATTGCAACAGGATTATTTATGGTGTGTTCACACTGAGCTACAGCGAGACCGAGAGTGAGACAGATAGCAAGACCGATTGAAGTGGGTTACATACAATTGTATGAAGCAGTTCACACTGCAGGGAGACAATATCACTGATGCCATTGGCTAAGATGTTTAATCGGTCTCGTTATCGATCTCGGTGTCGTCCAGTGTGATCACACCATTAAAGGTGTGTTCACATTGAGCGAAAGCGATATCGTCATTTACGTTAAGCAACTGTATTGAGTGAATGGTATTTTTGTTTTCTGGCAGTGTGAACGAGACCTAATCTGAAAATATAATAATAAAGCTACATTTACACTGAGCGAATTAGAATGCCAAAGCGGAATCGCCCCTCATCGGTTTTTAAAACAATTTAAGGTAAAGATGTATTCGCTAACAAGTGGCATTAAATCGGTGAACGACCTTTAAATCAGTTCATACAAACTCTACTGTCATAGATTAAAACATTTAAATCTTCTCGACCTTCGGGCTTAACCATTAAATGTGTGACAACGTATGTGTTATTTCCACTAAATGGTGGCAATATGTTTCGCTTTCCCGTTCACTCTCGCCTCAGTGTAAGTGCACCTTTAGGCATATGGGGTATGTTCGTGTTATCAGTAACAATGATGGCTTAATTATTAATGGGAAGAAAGCAGAAGTATGTGTCAAAGTTACGAAAGAAACTTTACACCGCAGAAAAATGTTCCATAACTTCAGTTTTGTCTCTCGATGTAAATTCTGATGAAAGTTCTTTGGAAACGTTTTTAAAACTTACCTGGGATGTGTGTGGAGTGATAGCTCTGGAGCGAGGTGCTTCGCTGCCCCGACGTTTTAAAATAGCCGTGTTGGTTTCTGAACCTGTTTCGCGGTGTAGTGTTTGTGTGTTCACAATAAACACTGGCATTCCAGCCAGCTGTCCAGAAAACACATAACGCCGAGCGAAAGTGAAAGCCACAGAAATTGGTGACTCTGGCGGGCCAGCCAAAATTATTTTCCCTGGTACGCCACTCTCAATTTTCCAAAGAGTTGTGAGTCGCCGTTCCCAATCTGGCGAGTAGTTACAGAACAGAAGAAAAACTGTAAAAAGAAACAAAGCTGAAAGCATGGATTCAATCAAAAAGGCAATTCTTTACGGAGTCACAAAGAAAATCTGTCTGACCTACTTGTATAGCTAATCTGTTCGCTTTCGCTCAGTGTAAACAAACCTTTAATGAAGACGTTATGATTTCTGAAAGTATCAAATAGGTATGTGAAAAAAATAAGAAAGTTTGAAACTGTGCTGGCGTGTAAGAGTTAGGAAGAGTCAAAGAAATTATTGTCTGGATGTTTTGGGTGGAACAGGCTGATGATGATTTCTAAAAGAATTTAAACAAGTTAAATTTTTTATGGCTTATTCACACTGACCGAACTCAACTCGATAACCACATCGAGAAGGCTGCAAATCGACACTGTACCGAAATCGAATGTTCTCTATCTCGGTTGTCAGTGAGTGTGATGTTAAGACGTAAAATTTTACACTAGACGTCAGCGTCATCGTTTTCATGGGCGGCACTTTTAATCTTTAAAAAAAATACCGCCCACAAAAAGCGGTGACATTGCCGGAACGTGTAAGGGAGTCTTAAGACCTATTCACACTGAGCAAAAGCTAAAGAGAGCGACGAAAAAACGACAAACATCGAAGAACATTTTCGCTTTCGCTTGGTGTGAATGGACTTCAAAAAGTATGTATGAAAATTATGGCTGATTAACAGTACGTGAGACATGCAGTGCTGGTCAGAGCAATGCATCTTGTAAGTGTACTTCTATTTAGTTGCCATATTCGTCCTTTAGTTCTGTGAACCTTATAAAATTTGTCAAATTTGATTAAATCTTTTTGGTTTATTTGTGGATAAGATTTAATTTGAAAGCTAAATGGGCAACAGAAGTAATTGTTCAAAATATGAAAACCAAAAGTAAAGTTTTGAAACTGCGAAGTTTCAGGCATTTGAATCCAAAAATTCTCAGTTTTTAAGAGTTCCTTTAAAATAAATTTTTGAATAATTACTTCTTGGACAAATACGGAGTGAAAAAATGTGTTCCCATTTGTATACTCTGCTTGGAAATTACACTGTGGAAGATAGAGCACCACGTGGTCCTTGGGCCAGAACTACGACCGACTGAAGTTCATGGGGAATGTTGGGACTTGTAATTTCCAAGTAATGACCGAAGCGATCCTTCGCGTGCCCCGTGAAAATGGTTGATATTCTATGAGTACTTTGTTCGAGCCTGCAACTGTATCTAATGAATTATACTGTGTTTTAGTAGTGCTACGAACGCCTGATGAAGTCAAAGCTCATTTTGGACATGGTTGTATAAATATGACATTCAAGTAAGCTGAAAATGTCAAGTCTTTTCTATGTGGACTTTTTGGATCAATTTCCTTCTTTTGAGCTGAAAATTATTCTATTTTAAATTTTTTTTCCTTGAAGGTTTATCTTCCGTTTTAGAAACCCGTACCCTGAACGGGAAATCAGACCACTCTTGTGTTTGTCCCAATTCAGAAACAGTTGCGGGTTCCTTGATCGAATGTAAATCATTTCTTTATTATTTATGGTGTAATTTTGTATCAATTTTTCAGTTGATTTCGTTTTGCAGGTGTAAAAATTGAGTCCATTTCTATGTGATACATGTATTGTGATAATTGTGATTATCTATGTTGCATGCTTGTTTAGTTTGTGACTGTGTGTTGTTTATTGAGTTTGCTGGCATGGAAACAGGTTAATCAGCTTAATTGGTTTAACTGCAATTAATGTGGAAAAATGGCCGCTTGAATGAAGTGGTTGTTCAAAACAAGTGGCCTTTGTAGACTGTGTGAGCTGGATGTGTGTGAATGGTGTGAGAGAAACACTACGGAATGCGTTCAAACTGCCACAAGCAGTTCTGCAAACCTGGGTTATTTTCATAAAAGGATAAAAAGTGCACACACAGCAAAGTTGTGTGGACAAGTGTAATGTTTTATTTTTTTTGTTCGTTATTTGAAGTATTTCTGCCAAATTCATGTTAGAGCTTAACACACAAGAATATTGGTGAATATGGCAGAAAATACTCGCGTTCAGAGCACTTTTATTGCCATGGTAAACTTCACTTGTTAAAAAGCCTCGTCCAAGATTCGTGGCATGCTGATTTAGCGCACACACTTCTGGCGTCGCCACGTCTCGCACTTGACCTTGAAATGACCTTGACCTCTGACCCGAGCGTTGCGTAGATGACAACATCGCTATTTGTATTTTCTTCCCTTGCCTCCCCTACAGATGCCATATATTACATCCACATACCCTTTGAGGAACAGATTGGTGACGTCATCAGTCACCCGATATACCAGATAGACGCGCATAATGGCGCAAGGATACAGAGAAACGGGAGAGTAGGAAACGGACTACTTCTGAATGGAAGGACACAGTATGCTGTGATTGAAAATCAGCGCGACAGCTGTTTCGGAAACATTCAAAGGTATGTCAGTATTTTATGCCTTGGTGTAAGCACTGTTTCTTAGGGTGCGTTTACACGTAGCGTTTTTCTGACGGCCTTTGTGAGCGGCACCTTTGATCTTTTTAACGTCTTGTGTAAACCGCACCACAGGACTGCATTGAACCCATTTTTAAATGGTCCGAATATAGGGACTGAAAAACGTTACGTGTAAACATAGCTTTACAGAAGTTTTGTTTTTGATTGTCATTTAAATCTAATACAAAAGGAATGTCAGGATAAAGTACGAAATAACAGAACGATATTCCAAAACTCTTCTTCCCTAAACTCTACTTTTTGCAGAAAAAAGAAATCTTTTACTGCTGGCCAACGACAAGCAAGCAGGTATAGCACTGGAGATGAAACAGAATCACCTCTTTTCATGTACATTGTCTTCTATGTTTGCAGATGTCAGAACGGAATCACCATGCGGTTCTGGGTGAAGACGGAGGATCTGCCGGACAACACGGCAGGTGTAGCACCAGAGATGAACTAGAATCATCTTTCTATGTTTTCTTTGATTGCAGATGTCAGAACGGGATCACGATGCGGTTCTGGGTGAAGACGGAGGATCTGCCGGACAACACGTACTTCATCAACACCGGAACCCTCGCCGTGTACTACAAGGACGGCTACCTGCAGGCCGACGCCAAGACGACGCGGCAAGACTGGCACACTCAGACACGCCGCTTCGACTCCTCCCGCTGGCAGAAGGTCGACGTGTCCTGGAGCAAGGACGACGGACTCGAACTGTACGTTAACAACGACAGGCTAGCGGCGGACGAGCGCGGCACGACGCACGCCCCCAGACAGATCAGGGATTATAATATCTACTTCGGGCGTCCGAACAGCGAGGGCGTCGGACGCTACACGGACGGGTACCTGGACGAGGTGAAGGTCTGGTATGCTATACGAGATGTTCTCAAAATATTCGACATCTTCGGCCGTAAGTTCCTTCTCATCGTACAGTACCGCTGATAATCAACCGCACTGGTTAAGGCTTGTTCACATGTAACGTCAAAGTTTCAGTGCCCGTGAAAAGTTTCACATGGTGCCATTGGTAACGGCGTATTGAGGCTAATTTATAGTGGAGCTACTTTTTAGCGAAAACGAAAATTTTCTTTCGATTTTTGTCGCTACTCAATTTTGACACGTAGCTCCAAAAAATGTGCATAATTCCGAGCGACATTGATATCTCTTTCGCTCCAATATCCAATACCTATGGCGAATCTTCCCATCAACGCGACCCTCAACATACACACAGTATTAAACCTTGACAGGCACGGGCACCTTGGCGTTAAGTGTGAACAGACCTTTACTGTGGATAAACAAAAATAAGAAAAAAACATAGACTCGACAAGTCAATGTGGACAAACATTTTCTTCGAAGAAATTCGCATGCGTAAACTGAAAGTAGCAACAAAGGAAGCAAGCAACAACACAACCATCACACACTATGCGCTCGCGACGTTCCGAAAATCATATTTCATTAGAAATATCATATTTTGGGGTTTTTGATTAATCGTTTGGTTTAAAAGTTTCAAACCACCGAAGTATTTTTATCTTAGGACAGTTGCGCATGAATTATGTGCATGGACTTTTTTACTTCAAAACTTTATATTTAAAATAACTATTTAATGGCACTTCCAATCTTTCGTCCTTGAAAAAAAACCAAAAAAAACAATGCCACTACTTCTACACATTTTCTACGATTAACAACAACACTGTCACTTTTTCTACGACTTGGCTTTATTATATGAATTACCATATCATTTTGCAATAAAAACTGATAAATATTATGCTAATCATTGTGGTAAAAAGTAACAAATAAGATGCAGAAATATGAGTACTGTTTTTTATCAGCCAGAATTTCATTCTGAAGAGTGAAGAGTTGTATTCGCGAAATTAGTGTCCTGTGTATTTAACGTGAACATGATGTTTTCTTCAGCCGATCCTCCTATACCGACGCCAACGCCTCCACTGACGCCAACACCGCCGCCAATCCCGACCACAACGACGCCGCCAGACCGCAACCTCATGTACTTCTACGGCAACAACTGGGTTATGTACGATCTCAGGTAGGACTTCTGATAGCTGTTTCTATGGCAACTATTGGGTTATGTACGATCCCAGGTCGACTTCCTCATTGCTGTTTCTGTGGCAACAAATAGGTTATGTACTATATCGTACTCAGGTAGGCCTCCTGATAGCTGATGTGCTACTGTTGCTACTGTACAACGGAAGAGACAGAAATTACCTTTTCTTAAGGCTCATTGCACTGATGATTTCGTGTATCTTGCCCAACGTAACCTTGTGCTGCGTGTGGAGAACAAAGTGGTTGCGACTGTTGAATCGTGAGAATAATGTACTCAGGACAATGGGTATCATATTTAACCGGAAAATAGTCGCTGACGCACTGACAGAAAACCATTTTTTATTTCAGTCAACTACCTGACGACTATCTGCGCGAGAATACTTACGAAGAGTTCGAAATCAGCTTCAAAACTCGTCAGCCGGACGGACTCATCTGGTTCACTGGAAACCAGGAGAGGAACCTCCACCTCAGTCTACAGGTAAATAATTCTACCACGCCGATGCGTGATTAGGCTGCTCTGAACTGTGATTTTTCTCAATGTAAGGTCTGAGTCAACTCACCACTGTTGGGAGTGGTAGTTTGGAAAAGGTAGGTTGGATTTCATTTTCCACTTTAAAAAAACATGGAATTTTTCATAGTCAGCAACAAATTACTTCCAAGATGGAGGAAAAGGTAAAATTTCATTCTTCTTTAATAAATAGTGTGGCAGAATAAAAATAGACAACTCAACCTGATGTGGTAGGTTGGTCAGACCTCTTGTTGGCTGTGCCTGCAACTTACACTCATGCTAAAGCACTCGTGTAATTTCAAAGCACAGCCAACTCGAGGTCTGACACAACCTACCACTCAGTATCGTTGTCTATTTTTTAAACCTCCACCTCAGTCTACAGGTAAATAAACCCAGGAAAGAAACCTCCACCTCAGTCTACAGGTAAATAAACCCAGGAAAGGAACCTCCACCTCAGTCTACAGGTAAATAAACCTCCACCTCAGTCTACAGGTAAATAAACCTCCACCTCAGATCAACTAACTGTCTGTTTTTAAATGTCTGATTGGTTAAAATGAGTCACATGGGGTACAGGGGGGTGAGTTGGCAGTGGTGAGTTGAAAAGGTAGGTTGGGTTTCAGTTTGCACTTTAAAAAAAATTGTTGCTGACTGTGAAAAATCAAATTCAAGATGGAGTACTAGATCTGCAATAAGGTGAATTTTCAGTGTTTTTGACTTTAAAAGGTGGTAGAATTAAAATAGACAACTCCACAGCTGGTGGTGGGTTGGAATGAGACCTCTCATGGCAAGTTCAACTCACCCTTGATCCTAAGGGGTCTCGGGTGAGTTCAACTTTCCATTCGAGTTCTCATCTAACCTACCACGCTGTAGCGTTGTCTATTTTTTAAACCTTTCAAACAATTCCGTGGATATTCTACTCATGTTGACTGTCAAAATTTCCTATTCGTTTCTATTCATAATGATCACATACCAAGATGGTGAATAGATTTGAGTGTGAATTCGTCAATTGAAAAGAAATCATATGGACCTTTTTTCTCGTCTAAAAATCATTTTGTAAGCGTTTGCAGTCTTTAATTGTTGATCACTTTTAAACGTCACATAGATCTATAATTCAGACCGTTTTGTATTCTCCCATTTGCTGTGGGTTTTTCCTCATTGTTGAGATGGTGTTCAGCGTACAATTTGAAGGCTGCATAAAATATTCCCTGTCGACAAACCAGAAAATATGAAAATTCAGTTCTGTCAATGAATTTCCACCGTTTTATCTTTTGACTGGAAATACAACGTTGATGACCCGCAAGACGATACCTATTAGTACTGGCGGGTCAGGAATGGGATATAACATAGCATTAATCAAATAGATGTGGCTTACAAGTAGAAATAGAATGGTCACGATATTAACCATACTATTCCAATTTTCCTTAACGTGTTTTGAAATGTAAGAACTAGTGAATGACGTATAGATTGTGGGTGGATCTTCCTGTGCATTTGCTAGTTAAATGGCATTTAGCGACGCACTAGCCGATTTGTTGGTCACTTTTAAGTTAATTATCAAAGCAAAACCTACTGTGACTTGGAACCTTTTGATCTCAATGTTGAAATGTGTAAGTCTCTTGTGGGACAGACAAAAATCATTGCCAACCTATATTATAACCCCGGCAAAAGATCAATTTTTTGAAAAAGAGGACTTTGGTCATTGATAGTTCTAAATCGAGAATAATAGAATTTCCACAAAAAGTTTACATGTTTCAAAAATTAGCACGATTTCTAGATACATGTTGCCGTACCTTCTCAATTACAATCAACGTTATTAATCTTTTACGAGATGAGAAAAACTATACAATTTTTCTTTCCTACCAATCAGCGACTGATTAAGAACAACCTACTTTCATTAAACTGGCTTGCAATTAGTGTCGACAGATCTAATTGGAAATTTATATCATTTATTGAATTGTTTTGAACATAACAGTAAGAACTAAACCAAAATGAAAAGAAAGCTAAACAACAAAAACTGAAGTGATGATCAAAAACCAACACCACTGAGACTTGGTTAATCTTCAACTTGAACTTGTTATTGGTAATGGTTAACTTCCAATTTGACTAACAACATGATATCTGAACAAAGATGGCCACCAAAAATGCCCCAAGTTGAAGAAGTTTTTCTAAGGTTTCTCAGTTTTGTGTGTTTTTGAATAATTGGTTCAATCTCACAGCAGTCATGTTAAAACATGTATGATTTCTGCATTTTAAATATTAAAAAAAAAACAGCTTTGTTCAAAATTTCAGTTCTAGAATTTGCGCACCGAACTAAAGTCTAAGCTAATACCAGATTCTCTGGTTGATGGTACAAGGTTTTTCATTGGTTCGCTGATAATTCCTTTGGGGCATCAAAAATCACTTTACCTTTCTTCAGACAGACCAGACCAGACCGGAAAGATGTGAACATTTTTTTCGAAGGGAACTCCGAAAAATGTTGACTGTGCTGAAGCAAGTTGTGGCGTCATAGGTGTGATCTACCCATCACTCGGCCCTTAAGTAGGCCTTCTGATAACAAAAGTGAAAAAGACATCCTGACATTACTTAAACGCTGTGTTTTAGTGTGTTCAAATACTTAGCCATGAGAGGAATGTGAACACTTATTTATGAAACGCCCTACAAAGTGACTCCAATATCTGATGGTCCTAATTAAACAAGAATTTTTACGCGGGCAAACAAAAGCCAGTTAACCTTTAAAAAACATTTTAGGATCAATTGCGAGATGGTTCTTATAAAACTACTATCTGATATCAATTATATATTGACCTATACTCCCTCCTACAACAAAGATTGCTATTGTCGGTCGAAATAAAACTGGATGTTTATTTGAAGAAGAATTTATTGGGAAGACATCATGATTGTAGAAAGCGTTTTGGACACAATTCTACGATGATGTCGAAAGATTTCATTTCTATTCAAGTTGTGCGTTGATCATTAATTTCCTGAGTTTAAAAACGAGTGCACAGTTAATTTTGTGATTTTATAAGTGCTGGGATTCTGATCACATGCAGGTTTGAATGTATCAAACAAGAGATCTCACACATAGATGAGTGACACATGGAGACATTACAGATCTATTTTGAGAAAATTCACAATTCGTAAACGAGCCACAGATGTATTCTGACATTGTTGGATATTCAGTCAGACTGGTCAAATTATTGGAAACATCAAAGAAAGCACTCAAAAATCTACATTTTGTCCTATACAAATCGTCAAAAGCAATGAAGTATTTCAATATTTCTCTCTCAATAGTTTTTACATTTATTCAAATGGTGCCATTTTAACAGACAAATTGGGCTCTGAGGAATGGAGACAGACATTAAACCTTGTGATTCGACTTGAAGAAATATGATACTCCCATTGACAAGTTTGGTTGTTCTTTAAATAGAAGAAATTTACAGTCTGACCAGTTTCTCTAAATGGTTTGACCCAAGTTTATGTGTACCATAATTAGATGCACATATAACTTTTTAAAAGCTTAGAGTTTGGGGGTCGGGAATGCTCAGCATTCTGTTCTCATTCTGACTAATCTCTGAAATGAAGAATGCAATGCGGTGACTAGCTTGGAGATTGGTCAGAATAGGAACAGAATGGAAAACATCCCCAGCCTCAGTCGACCAGCCTTGTGATGTGGACTTAAACTCCCTTTCATGATACGTTCACTATGGTCAACAAGAAAGTCCTCCTGCGTGACCGTAAGAGGCGTACCGCCCTTGTCATATCCTGTCCAGGGGGTGTCCAGGGGGAGGGGTACCCCTGTTCTGGTCCTGGCTGGGAGGAGGGAGGGGTACATCTGGCCTGGTCCTGGCTGGGGAGAGAGGTACCCCTGTCCTAGGATCTCACTGGGATACTCCCATGAACAGGGGGGAGCAGCCCGGTGGAACGCATACCAACGAAAAATCGCATGTGAAGTTAATAACCATTGACTCTAATGGGCCGTATGAGAGGAGGAAAAGGCCCGATTTAAATCCATCAATATCTGTTTGACAGAAAGGCATTGCTAAAACTTTTTTAATGTATTTTGTTCAGAAGAACTAAACCATTCATGTGATGCATTTATTTTTTG
>JBCAUG010253898.1:0-18368 GCA_038406175.1 Haplosyllis leylae
CTAGTATCCATGTGCAATTAGATGAATTAGTCTAATTCATCTAATTCAGCAAGATCCAAAACCAAAATGGGAAAAACACGAATTCTTCCAGACAAGACAATAGACAAAAAGAAGATTACTCATTAAAATTAGATAGAAATAAGTCTAAATAAATTGAGATCATGAAGCACATAAATTTTGTTTAATTAAATCAAATTAAATGTAAATTAAATTAGCAATATTTAATAGATCTTCTTGAAGAAGTCAAAGTATAAATACAGTTGTAAAAAAGGTGATGGCCAAATATGACAATAGTAAAGCACCTGGGGATCAATCCCAGTGAAGAGTGACAACTCTGCAATAGAATATGGAATTTCCAGCAATGATATCACATCAGATATCAAAAGATAACAGACTGACTGTGAGTATATCAAAAGAGGAGCAAAAAGGAAGTCTTTCAGTAAACTACATTGGTATTATCACGACTGCAGGTCTATAGAATACCAGTAAACCTTAAATAAATATGCCAAGTCTGTGTATGAAATAACAAGTACTAGGAGACAAAATGAACAAATTGGATAAGATTGAAATGAAGGTGAAATAAGAAAACGTTGAATAGCTATAAGAAGTAATTCACCTAACCCGTCAAGAAGCAAGGGGTACACTAGAATACTACATGGATATAAAACGCATTATTATTTACCTCATTATTTACAATTCTTATATCAGTTCATGGGAGATGCTAATGTACCCAACAATAATGCAAAAGTACAGCATAGAAATAGCAAATTCAGAACAAATTATAAACATTAAATTTCTATCTATATTTACCAAGGAGCCATTTTGAATTGAGTACAGTAATGCTGCTATCGGCATTCATGAGCCGCAATCTGATCGACTGTCGTCAATACTGGCCACCAGGCGATTGACCCCTGAAGGGCCGCAGGGCACGGCGGTTTGTATTGAAAGCAAACATCAGGATGTTTTTGAAGCTTCTTCAATAACTGAATTGATCATTCATGATGAGCTTCACTGACACCTTTGAATTATGGTTTCATGCTTAAAGTAATGAGCATCTCTGCTTTATAACATCAGTTTTGTGCGGAACTTTTTAGTTCATATCTATGTCCAAAGGGGGAATTCAATCGGAAAGGATGAATGACTTGTGTGCCTGTCAGAAGCTGGTGACTTCATGCAAATTACTTGAAAATAGTTTAAATGTGCCGAATTGTTATTTGTGGTAATTACACTAAAATGTATGGTTGTTTCAGCAACAAATAGGTGAAATATTACTTTCTATGTGTAATACAAGTTAATATAAACATAGCGACACAAAGTTTTTGATTTGTTTCAGACTCTATCCCAATTAAAAGAGATTATAAATGTAAGAAATGGAAAATTACGCATTTCAACTTATGGCCATGAAGTCATCAGTTCATGCCAAGCACAAGGTACAAACTTTGTTTCACTATTTACGAATTTTCTTCCAAACCCAGTTAAAAGGTAACTTTTGCTATTAAACCAGAGATTAATTAATGACATTTCTGTTGTCTTCCGGAAAACTCCGTTGAGTCAATTCACTGCATAGCTAAGCAAGACCAAAAGATGAGTGTAACACAGGTTCACTGGTGAGCTGTGGTATTCTCGAATAGCTGGATGAAAATTCCCCACGGGTCTGGTGTGTGAATTTCTCATACGAAAAATTCATTGTTTCTGAAACATAATTTGGAAGCTATTTCTGCATACAGAATTGGTATGTAAGCAACTTGAAATGGGGAACGAAAAATGTAAAAGAGTAACCCTGCGCAGTAACAGTTTCAGCCCCCAGTCCCCTGCGTCCCCTCCTTGGGAATCATAAGACGTCGGAATGTTGTGCTGACTTGAGACTATGGTGCTCATCAAAGACATGGTTGGATTTTAGCAGTCTTTTGGGGCCACTTAATTTCTCAATTCAGAAGACAATAAGCAGTTGTACTTTAATAATAACTGTTCATTATGGAACAGGACCTGGACAAAGACATTAGAAAGTAAAAATATCTTTCCGTTTCACAACAATACCAGATAACAGTCAATAAGAGTGAAATAATTGTCTTTACTACAAGAGATGTTTGACAGAAAAGGACAAAAAGGTTGAGATTTATAAAAGGAAAAAAGTGCGTTAGCATCAAATGACAAATCACTTAATTGCGAAACATTTGCACATATTTTGTCATAAATTCCTGCCAAATCGGAAGTTTTCAAATAGTAGGTTATTTGGAGTAACATTCAGGAAGGATTTGCAAATGTGGCTTTGTGTTACGGCATTGAACATGACGGAACCTCACCATACGCTGTTCTGTACCCGATTACTGGTTGAACCGTTTTACGCAGCGGCACACGAACGCAAAAATGTGGCAACAGGATTTATGTGAAACAAGAAAGAAGAAAAAAGTCGCTTTGTACATGTAAATATATTCAGATAAACGGATAAAACTAATACCTCAAACACTTACAGGGTTTATGAGAAGCATTAGAGATTCTCAGCAGAAAATAAGATTCCAAAAACTGCTTCAGGAAGTCTTCTGAAGGGAACTCACAAAGGAAATGTTTGTCGTGCATTGATGCTAACTACAGGCATGGTGCACAGTGTATCTTAACTGTCTGTATAATAATTTAAGTGATATTGCTTTGAACTTTAGGAACTGAATAGTTTGATTTTTCTCTGCACGACCAGGAAAGCAACATCGCTGGCGCATTGTTTTCGAAAATAAGTTGCCGTTGTCACCTTCCTCGTACAGGAATTCATTCTTAGTTATTGATAGGGGATGCAGAATTTTACTTTTTTAGAACACAATTCGAAAAGTAAAATCCAAAATTCAACGGTAGTGTCTGCACTACTCATAATATTTTCATAATTCGTGAAACTGAGAAATATACACAGTTCCATCAATTATGGAATTGTTACGTCCTGACCTCGAAGCCCCTTTTTGGTTGACCTTCTAGCGCGAGCCATTTAAGACCACCATCCTACATAGTGACCAGTGACCCATGCACTCTGTTGATTGGTCACCAGTGTCCTCTGGTCACCTGACCAGCCTGTTGTTAACTACTCACAAAAAGAATAGAGGTTGCATCCTGTCTTGGGTATACAGCTGAAAGGTGGCAGTTGCTGGGGATTGAATTGAGTTCAATTGAGTCCAACCTGAATGTGGCAACTTTTCATTTTTTGGGGAGGGGTGTAACTACACATTTCCCTAATGCTTTAAGGTAAACCAGCAAACTTTGGCACTCACTTTTGGTATCTGGTGTTTCACAGTAGTCTCCCAAGGAGACTAATAAGTACTGTAGCTCAATTTATGTAATATAGATACCTGGTGCTTATTGCTGTCAGACTTATCTACAATAAAGATACCTCACAGTATGCAAGGTAAACTGATGATGTGGTATTTTGTTACATGTAGAAGACTTGAAATCCAGATCCATCTCAAAACCAATCTTGTGACATACCTGGGTGGCATTGCTGCTCCACCAATCCTCCTGATAGAAAACTGAATAATTGTAAAAAGTCGAACGCAGGAGTAATCCTCGGGCCTAGCTATGTTAAGCCATGCACAATTTTTGGATGTAGAAAAAGGACATTGAAAATGAAGAAGGATCTCACAAACTGTGTACGTTCAATCTACACCTCCCACTACCACTCTCGCAGTCCTTGCTTATGACACAACAGTTATTAATTTCACACTTGATAGTCTTCATCAACGTTGGTAATTGATAATATTTGAATTAGGTAATTTGCTGCCTGTAATGGATAGATAATAGATAGATGTGCATTATCGCAGAATTAAGTAGCAGGATGAGTCCGTTGTACACTGAAGTGTAAAAATCGTTTTCAAGGCTTCGAATTAATGTGTACGTGTGTTTATGCATTTGTCCACATTAATTCTTATTTTTGGTCTATAAAACAGATGTTTCAGAACCATGTTATGTACAACTTATTAATGATGCGAGAGTGGAACTAGTTGGAGTGACAAGATAATGATGTGGAAAAGAAATGTGTTAGAACATCATGTCCTCAGTGCAGTATACTGGTACTTCTTACACGGCTAGTAATTGTAACTCACTATTGATTAGAACTGCGGCTAGGCAGGAGGACAGGCCCTGCTGGACCTGCAGGCTAGGACAGGACAGCAGCTTGAATAGCAGGATGAGATCCCTACCCTGCAGGACAGACAGGACATTGCTATTGAAAGCAACTTGTGATTGTGCACTAAATCCCACATACAATTCTGACCAGCTCCAGATCCCGTTACCGCTGAGTATAGGCAAAAGGCAAGCCCTGATAGTGTGAAGAAAAGCTCCTTAAGGGGGATACGGAACAATAAGTAAGGTTCTACACCGGCTTCTTTGCCTTGACAAAACAAAATCATAAAATTCAGCATCATCATCTCATTTTTTAAAAGAGAAATTCTAACATGATAACTTTAATTTGGGAAGAGAAAAAGGGGTGCTCCCTCTCTGTTACCTGTGACTTCCTGGCTCTGAGGTAGGGTCCTGGTTTCCTACACAAGAGTTATTAGGTTCGAGTACAACAATCTTTTTTTAAACATTATTATTTTTAGCACTGAATTCAATGAAAACATTTGGAAAAAACTCGAATGCCTTGTTCTCGGCATTAGCAGTCCCAATTTATTTTTGCTTTCAATATGCCTCTTCAATTCGATCACTGTAATCCACATTTCCCCGTCTATTTAGCTCAACTTTTCTGGAGAAAAACGTTATTTTTAGTTCAGCAAACACAGACAGGGATTAGTCCTTAAGACACAGACCAGACCTATTCAAAGATATCTGGTGTATGCAAGCATACAGATGAATGTACTGGAGACATGGGTAGAACTCAATTTTCTACACTGACCCATAACTAAGAAATTATGATTTACCGCTACACTTCCCCCATATTTCCACCAATACATTCCCACTGAGGTGTTTGCCGAGTTTGATTTGTACTTTGGTAATCAAGGCCATCATGGTTTTCTACTGAAGAACCATAGGAAGTATTTGCATGCATCCATATAACAGTTCAGTGAGCGAATTGAGCCCCATCAGTGAGTCAGAGGTCAAAGTACGTTGGACGTAACTGAGTCATGTTCTATTGATTCTTGGATTTAGACTTTTTTGGAATCAATAGAGCGTGACTATATAAGGATCTAAAGGTCTTGAGACTTCCAACATATAGGGAATTAGCTCAGACAGTAGCATGCAGGGCATTAAAGTCAGAGACACTGGGTTGAACTCCCGCTGGGGGTACTATTTTGCTGCTGGATTATTTTTTGTTTTCTCATGATCCTGTAGAATCTACAGAATGCATCTCCATTTAGGAAAACTCGATTGACTTTGAAAATCCAGACAGGTCTCACTTTTGCGGTTCTTATGTGAACAATGGTCTTTTAATCCAGTCTTTGAGCACAAAGCCTGAATGCTACTAAAACTGCCTGATAGGAAGATTCACAGACTCTTCTTAGCAGCTTTCAAACTCTACATGCACCGCTTTCAACTTAATCAGATTATCTCTTGGAGTGGGATCACAAAATCATGCTAATTAAGGTATATCGAATTAAAAGAAAGTAGGTGCAGACTAAGCATTCTACCAAGTGCTTTCTTATTGTTTGTACACATGGAATTTTAGAATATTCATCATTTTAATGACATTTTTGCTGTTGTTTCTGACGTTTTGCGCTGAGATGAATGTTGCTACGTTGTTGTATTTCCTCTTCCGATCCCATTACATAAATTACGTGTTTCTAGCAACAGTAATGTGAGAAAGCATTGCTACAGGTTCCCGTATTACAGTCAAAGGTCATCTTGCTAATATCTTGTTGCTAGGTGATTGTCTTATTATCAATCTACTCTCGCAGTAAATAGTAGTACTACACACATGAAGCTTCTTATGGTGCTACAATATAAAGATTACCGTGCCGCATGCAGAGAAGAACACAGCTGTATCACTCACACAAATTGAACCCGTCAGATCAAACTCATACTTTTCATTTCATGATTTGTGAACTTTTGTATCGAATCAATACAAGCACGCGTTGCATTCAAATGGAACGAATGGCTTGATTTTCGAAATCAAAGTTGAGTACTTGCCCCGAAAATATTCAATTCCAATGACAATGTTTCAGTGGGTAATGACACAATCAACAATTTGGAAAGACATTTTTGGAAAATATTGTCAAATAACTGTCAAAATGCAACCTTAGGTCATGGTTATGGGATATTTCACTACATGTTCCAATTTACAAGTAAACGATTCAAGTTATGTGATACAATTCTCTCGTCGTTGTCTGCCAAAATGTGCCAATCACATCTATTCTTACTGATTTCACATTGGGTTCATGAAAAGATTTTGATGTCGGCCTATCGCTGATTGGCTCCAAAGAAATGATAGAGAAAACCTGTTACGATGTCCTTAAAAATTATAGGAATTGAATATTTTCTGGGGAAGTACTCAATTGTGGGAAGACAATAAGTCACTGTTCCATTTGACTGCAACCAGGGGCAAATTTGTTCTTGAACAAATGTTTGCTGCGAGAATCGTACCAACCAGTTCTCGGTAAAGAGATTTGCTGTCAATGCAAATATAAATGCTCACAAATAAGTAAGATTTCACATGTGATTGTACCAGAATATATCAACATTACCAAGGGCGTACGTTTCCGCCCGTATTAAGAGGTCCTGACTGACTTCAAAACATTTGATACAAAAGTGAAATCAATTAAAATGACATGCGTAAATAGTGTGTATAGAATTGTGAGTAGATGCATGTGTCCATTTTTTTAAGAGTTTGGTGGTAAAACTCTGCAAGATTAAGTGCTTCACTTGCACGAGATTATTCTGCAGTGGACTGAAATGGCTTCAATTAGCTGTCAATATTGACCCAAGTTTCCTGTAGTTTGTTGCTTCTTGCTGCGGACATGTTGAGCAACGTTTAATCTAAACTGGATTTGTTGCAGTAGGAGCTACTACTGTAATTAGCTTCATAAACCAGACTAATGCTGAATTCAAATCCTTCTTACAACGTCCTTTTGAAGTAAAAGCCCAGGTTGTTACAACAAGAAGTATAAGGCGATCCAACCTGTTTTGAAACGACCAGCTCCACATCGTAAATGTCTCCAGCTTCTTTAAGGTAGAACGTTGTGTTCGTGTAACGTTGTGTTATTTTGTGTCAAGGTCTGGTTTCCACAACCAGGACCGCCTCTGTCTTGATTGGAGAGACGATATTTTTGACAACAATTTATTGCACAAAGAGAAAAAAACTATAGTCATACCATGCTATGATGATGCCTAAAGTCACACTAAAAACTAAAGAAAATAATCTTGATCACACATCATTTTCCTTCGTATTTTAACTTTTTCTCATGAAATGCGGTGCGGTTAATTCTTAAAATACTGGATTTTAATGATCATGCCCCATGTCGGCTTAACAAGGACCAATGCTTCAACAGAGCTTAATTAAATAAACCAATGGAAGTTCTCAGAAATCAGTATTTCCACAAAGACCCTCATCAATCAGGAAAAGTCTAATCAGGAAAGGCTATTGGCCTTAAAATTAAGAGAAACATGCATCACTAATAAAACCTGGTGTAGCTTCTTAGTCACCGTGCTTGACGGGAAATGTTTCACAGGTCCAATTCTTCACTGCCGCCATTATTCGGCAGCAGAATGCAGCTGATTGGTCTGACAATTTGCTTGTAAATCAAATTGTACAGAATATCTGATCAGTCTCAATGAGAAAACGTCGGTGTCGGGGAGAAGCTTTGAGTAGAGACATTATCATTTACATTTGTATTTTGGCACCACGAATACATTTTGCCTTTTAAGCCCATAAATGGTAATGACATGCCCCTGGTGACCCTATTTGTAAGACTTATAGGAGATAAATTATGATGAATATACTGTTTACTAATGGTTGCGTATTGTGGGTTTATGGGCTTCAGCCTAATTACCAAGGATAATGTTGTGCATTCTAACCATTGTTACTTGTGAAACTTACATGGCTCAGCCTCGGTAAGTTTTTTGCCGATAGGTTTCCTCGAATTTCCTAAAGTGTCTTCGGACAGGACATTAAACTTGTATTTAAATTGTTTTCCATTTAGAAAATAGGGTTTATTATTTCTGAATCCTCCACAGCTAACTGCAGGCAGGGGTTTCCAAAATGGTACCGAAGTGTCCAAGAATTGCAACCATAAGGTTGTATGACAAAAGATGCAGTCCATTAAACTGTGCCACTATTTGTGCTATGTTTATTCAGCTTTAAATGCAATGAAAGCTCAGGTTAATATACACAAATTAATGTGTTTATAATTCCATGTAAAAAATATGGGGATGCCCTTGACATCTATCAAAAATATTTCAGGGAATCATATTTAGATTGAAATTAAATTTATTGCAACTTCTAACAGTGGAATGTGAACATATTAGAATTTAAAACAGTAGTAATAGAATTTTATGGTGCACCGACATCATCCAAATTAATGGGATGCTGGGTATTTTTTTCACAGCAAGGCAAAATTAAGAGATATGTGTTGGGCGATAGTCTCTGATTACTGTTTACAGAACGGTAGGACCAATACAGTGACTTATCACCGGTTCACCAAAACCAAGAAAACAACGTTGATGCTTTCCGTGTGACATCCAATCGAAATTGCCAAAACCCTCTCACTCAGGTATATATGGTAAAATAAAAATTGTTTTCGGCTGATTTCTGAAATCATTTCTGGTTCACTTTCAAATAAATTGAAATCAGTTATGACCTATTCTAATATTCAATGCAACAATTTACAAATAAATACTTTAAGAAATGCGTAAACCATAACTGGTCGCCAAAATCAATCATTTCAAACGCCTTCTTGAAGGTTGAAACTATTTCCGTTTCCGAACAACGGAAGACCCTGATTCCACGAACACAGTGGTTCCCGTTTAGTCAACAAATACAACAAATAACTATATTGTGTAGACCGCAATCCACCGCCACATTTTCCGACGCGTTGGTGCCCTTTTTGTGGCTGTCTGTCTTGTGCATCATGTCTATCTTTCTTTTGCTTCTCTGATCAGCACCACTCACATTCATTCTTCTGTCAGACTAACCACATTTCACCCTTGTTTTCTCCGGCTTAGTAGCTTCATGTGATAAATGGCATTGCAATTTCACAAGAGAATTGTTCACTATTGGATGGAGATCGCAGATTGTCAGTGATGCTGGATGGGTGATTGGTGACTTTTTGAAAACACAGTCATGATTGTAGAGAGGCACGACAGAAACTGCGATGGACGGCTAGATTCATGGGTTAATATTCAATTCTAGAGACAGACATACCGGGTATTTCCTTCCTTAAAATTCTAATCATCACCATAAAATTTGAGGAAAGGTTTGGTATATTAGTTTGTTTTGTTTTAAAAATAGATCACAATAAAAAAATCCTTGTTCCTTCAAAAATACTAAAAATTAGAATTTTAGAAAAGTAAATAGGTCGGCAATGATTCGCCGATGCGAAAAGTATCACAAGACAATCAATTTCCGGCAATCAGAATGGTACTACTGAGGTTCTTAAATTTGTTCATCCCTTTTGACCATTCCAGACGTAATTCCAAAGATTTAAAAGCACTCACTCACAGCCATGAAAGACTTCCCCATCATGTTCAAATCCCCAGAACATGTTCGTCTCAAATCACTCTCAACACTTGAACATTCTGACCTGGCATTTACAATTTTTTTTATGATTTCGGACTAATCGATTTCACTTTCAAAATACATTAACATCGTTTATGAGGGCCCAATTTCTTAGCTTCTATCTAATTTCAACGTCCTACAGATTTTAGTAAATTATATGAAATTTTTCGCTTCGTCTTGAACAAATTATATCATTAGGTAGAACACTGGAGCCATGAAATGAACTTGTTCAACCATTAATGTGACAATGAAGGAAAATTTATCCGCCTGTTAGACCTTACACACACTGCTACATGCCTGATTAATACCATTACACTCGTAAAATTAACAAATGCCTGATCTATCAATAATCAATTACAGATCAATCACTAATCAATTACCAACGATTACAATGATTAGTGCTCATTGTGGTGTATTCCAAACACGCAATAATGCGCTGAGTAGTGGTCCCAGATTAGAACATCATAAATTAGCATGTTATGGGAAATGTTCTATTGATCTAGCATCGATTTGCCGTGTAGTCAGTGCAGGACATTTATTCTACACTTCACCAAAGTAAATTGGGTGTCTGAGCTATAAAATCCAAACGATAAAACACACACGCGCGCGCGCGCGCGCGCACACACACATACACACACACTAGTTTGTCTGTCCTTCTAGCAAAACGTTATTCGTGAAATGTCATAACCTGTAAACACACGTATGTAAACTTATCACTGGCAGCGTTCAAATCAAAGTACTGACTACTTCCATGGGTTTTCGACATCACAGCTGAAGCACTCAGTAGTAAAAAGGTCTTGATATGTTACGGTAAATTTTAGATTGAAGAAAATAGGACAAAAAGGCACTAATTACAGAATAGCCTTTCATATTTTATGCAAAAGCCAGATACATACATGAAGACAATACAATGGTCCTGTGTCAAAGGAGTGGTGTCTTTTCCACCCTATTGTAGCTTCTATTTCAAAGTTACAGTTTCTGTTTCAAAGGCAAGGGCCCCCCTTCACATTTTCGAGACTCACTAGAGATTCTACCTGGAGATTTAAATAGGACCTCTAAAATTTTGTCCATCCCACCATTTTGGAAAATGGAGGCATGGCATGAATTAGTGTTAATAATACGGGTTAACTGATCAATGCAAGTAAGAGGATTCCCCAAGCTACCAAAATGCCGCCGATATGTAGTGCAACGACAGTAGCGGATCTTGAAACTGGGTGGGGGAGGTTTCCAAACATGAAAGCTGTTGCGGATACCTTTGGCAAACATTTTTCTCTTGACCCTTGTCCCCTACCCTTCTGGACCCTTAATGCAACTCTGTGGTTGATTTAATTAACTTAAGCGTACCAAGAGCAAAATTCACTGCCGTTCACTTATTCTGTTCAATACTTACAGTTTACCTGCAGCCGACTGGATAAATGGCTAGATATTTGTTTTTCATTCCAACAGCAGCTAATGGAAAGGAATTGCTCAGTTTCATTCGTAGAATAGAAAACCTACAATTGCATGAATTACTATCGCTTCCTTGTAATTTGAAACACGTCTAGTTTTGGAACATCTTCAACGTTTGGAAAACTGGACATTTTGGTGTTACAAAATTATACCCAGTGTATCCATTGGTACTATTCCTCCTCTGTAAAATGTTTGGAAATTTACTTCAACAACACAAAAATTATTTTCTATGAATAATAGTCTGTTGACAAGTCTGAGTAATAAGGTAAAAACAGTTTGATGATAATCATCATTGCTCAAATTGTACAATTGTCCGGCAACACCCTCCTCCCAGCTGTGGCAAAAAATTGTAGTTACAGTTGTAGTGCCTTGTCAAGTACAAACCCAAGCAAGTCAAAGATAATGATGCACTGTCCGAATGCTCACTTTGATTATTTCATTATCGGGCACCCAGCTTCAATATCAGAATTGATATTCCATAGGGATTGTTGCCACCATGATATTCTTTGAAACATATTTTCCTCTGATAGGAATGCCTGGTTACATGTCCTACTTTTTGTATTACCATGAAAAACTTAAGATACGCCGTTCTAAACGTCTTTACTTTTTATCTAAAAGCCATAAGAAGCGTCCACCAATTAAAGATCAGAGAGAAAAATGACGTCACGCGAATACTTGGTATCAACATCATGAATATCAACCAAGTAAAATTAATTTCTTGAAAATATTTGCCTGCGAGACAGTCCTCGCCATTCAACCGTCATTAGGTCATACAGAAGTGACAAACTCCTGACCTTCTCACTGTCGCTCTCGTGAACCATTGATATTATCAGGACACACTTGCTAACAAGACTGCTGTCTCCTTCGCTTTCCCTCAACCGGTGTGAGCAAACTTAAAGTAATGTAATAAAATGGAGATCAGGCAATTCGCATAGAACCGTAAAATGTGTGAGACTGCCATCTTTTTCATGACCTGTTTTGACGAGAGCGGGCAGGGACGTGTCCACTGTTCCTCTTCGGATCCGCTGCTACAGGAAGTTCAGTAAATTCTGCCATTTGCGATGAAATCAGTAAATTCCGTTTTAAGTTTTGCAATGGTGGTCTGTGAGAAAATATTTGGAAGCATAAATAATTAACCAATACATTTTTTTCAAAAATAATACTGTACAATTATATTTTTATATTAGGGAGAACTGAGCTACATTGGAAATTTGCCACTGTGCCTAAGGATGGCTCTGGTAACAGATATTCTTACAGCCATGTGTACTGACAGAAATCTGTGAATATCAGAGGCATCCTTAAGTCAACTTGACAATTTTCAATGTAGCTTGGCTTTTCCTAATTTAAAAAATATAATTGTGCAGTATTATTTTTGAAAGAAATGTATTGGTTATTTATTCATTCTTCCAAATTTTTTCTCATACACCACCATTGTAATACCCCAGAACTTGCCGATTTCATCGCAAATGGCAGAATTTACTGAACTTCTTCAGAGTGTAATGGGGAGAGCGAGGCTTCCACAGCTGGGGTTTAAAATTCCCTCGCAAAAGTAAGCCAACCCAAGTCTGAAGTCTAAGTTGTCAACCGGAAACTTTCATGTGGGGGGGGGGTGGAAAACAGTCCAAAAATGTATTGCAAAGTACAATATATTCCGACATTTCTTCATAAGTTGTGCTGTGCATTAGTGTGATCATGGTATCATTCTGCTCCACGGTGTTGAGGCTGTGGTCTCAGGAACAGGGGTTAAACCGCTGCGACGCCCGATTAACATGAAAGACACTGTGAGTGACATTGATGTATTGAATCCACTCCCCATTTATTGTGTAATCGGTCATTCAGAATGAACCACTTGATTTTGAATGAACTAATGTTTGATGCTACTTCTTGTCCTTGGTGGAGGAACTGAAGTCGGTGACCGTCTTTAGTGGCATTGATTCCTGCCTGTCCTCAGGGCCCACAGTAATCGGTATCTTGTTGTGGACCCAAAGTGTGTCTCACCCTAATCCGATAAGTGTTACCCTGAGTATCTCTTTTTCTTTGACTACAAACCAGCCGGAGTAAATTTCCATTTTATTGATGAAACATTTTCTGGGCATCCATTTATTTCAGCAACAGGAACCTATACTAAGGCATTAAATTAGAGGGCCACGATGTCCTCGTGCTTTAATATTATGGCAACAGGCATGCTATCTGAACTTCCTGCAGAACACACTTAAAAGCATCACAATCGCATGCTTAATTATTTTTTTTTATCTTAAAGACCATCTTAGTGAAGAATCATACATCGAAACCGATTGTACCCAATGTATTCATTCGATTCAAATTGCAATGATTATGAAGAGTGTTTGAAGTTTTAATAAATTGTATACAATCCCAGAGTAAAATTTATTTTAGTGGATCGTTTCAGACCGAATGAAGTCGATTTTCTGATGGTGATAGAACACTTTTTTTTACCATTAGAACAGAAGAATCTCAATTACAGACTGCAGCTGAATACGGTTAATAAAGATATTTAGTGTTCAAGCTCTACTTTTTGTCAAAAAAAGATTTCAAAATTAAGTTGCACCTTAATCTTTTGCACGGCTATTTTAGAAGGGCCTTCAATGGTGTGCAAGATGAATCCAGGACATCGTACTTTCCACGTCTCACATAATTTGGGTTAACTGGGACAAAAATACCTCTATGCTGCATTTAAATTCCCTGGAAAATTGGTGTCCTAATACAGACCTCATAGATTTACTGACAAATCATGAAATTACAATGTTTCTTTTCATCTCTGCACAGACATGATAAAAAGTACATGTCAGGAAGTAAAACGACCTTGATCCACCACCTGACATGAATGAACATCAACATTTACACCTCTTGACATTTCACAAACAAGTGCACACAAGGTGATGCAACCATGTTGGTGACAGGTCACCTCTCTAAAAAATTCAACTGACTGGAAATGTCACCTCGCGATGTGAAATTTCACCTCCCGAGGCAAAAACAAGTACGTCCACTAAAAAGTTAGTTCTGTCTGTCGGACATCGGTCTAAATATTCACACCAGGTGTGTTGTGTTGTGAGCTGTATTGCGTTCAAGTCGACTTTTTCACGATAAGATCAAAGTCTGTCTGAATTTGCATCAGACAAACTGAAGCAAAAAACTAAAAAAGAAATTGCCTCCAGTGGGCTTAGAACCTAGGACCTCTTCTGATGTACTCTGATGCCTTCCAGACTGTGCTAAGTTGATATTAAGTTGTCAGTCTGAATCTTTAACACCTCTATAAAAAGTCATACTCTAATGATTCTTGAAAGTCCAAAAGTGAAATGGTGCATAAAACAGACTCCGTTGAAGATCTCCCAAGTAACGCATCTATTGGTTAGCACAATTGAGTAAGCATCAGACTTCTAAACCAATGATGGCCAGTCAGTGTTGTGGATTCAATTTCCACCGGAGGCATCTTTATTTTTAGCTAAAACTCTTTCAAATCCTCGATGTAAATTCAGGTTTAAAATGTAAATTTGACTTTATTGTGAAAAACTCGAGTAGAAAAATGGTAACTTGAGACTTTAAATTTGGAAAAACCTCAAAATATTTGGTTGTTGATACACAAACATGAAAATGGTACACTTTTTGCTGTTCAAGTACTACTTAGCCAAAATGGGTGGAAAATTTGACAAACTCATAAAAAAAGGTAAAAAAATTAATTAAGACACCCTACCTCCGTCCCCCACACAATACGCCTCAATTATGACTGCCGCACATTATATATCAGTAATTGCATCCTGCTTTCACTGCTGAAAGTTCATTAAATTTGTACAATTGACAGCTTTAACACCACCCTTCTGGGTTTTGTTGTAACTACACCTTTCAGTTTGCACATTTTCTTGAATTCAGCTGGTTGAGGTGGTTTATGACTGCTCACTGCTGGTTGATTTATGATCTGAACTTGAGAGATTGTAACTTACTACTGTAATAATCCCTGGCACTTTTCTGTCTTGCTTTGGAATTTTTGGTTGGACAACTGACACCTACTGGTGACAAATTATTCCTTTCATTTGAACATGAAGATGCACTGTTAATTGACTGAATGTTCTGTAAAAAGACGGCAGACAGCGATATAATGGAGTTAAGTTTTATCCAGTGGAAAATACTATGGTGAAAACACGCTGCAAAACATCTTAAGTTTTCCTGCAGCATTGTCATTATATTTCATGGTGTTTTTAGGAAAGAGGGGGGTTCATTAAATTTGCACAACACGGGAGAGAAGTAATTGTAATTAACAGGGTGTGCATAATTAAGATTAATAGAGACACGCTCAACGAGGAAGCGACGTGTATCCGCTAGACTTTGATCGATCGTGCTCATGACTCCCATCAAGTATTTTACCTAAGTTTATGATGGATCCATTACTTTTGAAAATCATTGATCTTTTGGCTTTTTGGCAGACACCATGACGGTTCTTTTGGTCTCGGCTCAAGAAGAATCAAGAAGCTCACCGACTACAAGCGTAAAACAAACAACATTTGACTGCCATTCAGTCAAATTGATAAGAAGGAAGTATGTGGTTAATAATGAATTTAAATGAAGTGCATTCATATATATTACCAACTAAAGACCAACAAATGACACAGCCTCATATTCCAAGTGGTTGAGTATAAGCAAACAAGCACATCCTACTTTCAGTCAATTAAAAATGGGAAATTCAGTACATCTGGAAGCAATCTGGGAATTTATTATAATTGAAGCACTCAAGAGTAGTTTGTTGATTGGATCGTTTGCAATAAGCTTTCCTTCGGTATTACATGTGCTTATGAATCACAAGATTACGCATTTTTCCAGCTGAAGCTGCATTTAATTCTACTAGATCTGGGTGCGTGGGCTCAGTCACGTCTTTGTGAGTACAATATTTTTCCACAGATGTGCTTCGGTTTGAACAGCTCCTGTATTGGAGTTGGAGATATTCATCACAGTACATACTCCAGTGGCGGATCTACATTGGGAGTCGAGGGACGCGCGCCCCCCCTCTGGCCCAAATTTTCTTCATTTTCATGCAGTTTTCGGCAAAAATTGGCCAAATAATAGGTTGGCGCACCCCCCTCTGGAGTTGGCGCCCCCCCCTCTGGGAAATCCTGGATCCGCCGCTGTACTCAGTACGAAATTCTGACCATTAAAAATTTAAATGATGTCAAAAAATTTTAGATTTATGTTCTAATTTCAAACTTGCGCATGCGCATTACAGAGTACGAAACCATAAAGGATGAAACCGCAGTTAAAAAAATGTCTATCACCGTTTCTCGATTCCCCTTGGGATTCATTTCTATCTGTGATACTTGGAGCAACAACCTTTGGACAACTCTGTAGAATTAGAACACTTCGAATCTTTGCAGATTGGCGAACTGCATCATATTTGTCTTGTAAAACAATTTAAACCAAACAAGGTGTAAATTGTCAATTGAATCACTACTACGTTTCTCGAAACGTTTCGCAGTTGTTTTATTTCTTGGTTGAAAAATCATCTATACAACCTGTACGTAAAATCAAGAAATGTTAAAAACAGCAAAATTTGGTGACTTACATTGAAGAGAATATATTGAACTCAAAGTATTGAAGAATTCAGATTCAGATGCTTGCTTGTCGATTTCATCTGCCCAAACCTATCAGAAGACAAATTAGGAAGCTGAACAAAATCAACTGACACAATATAAAATGCTTGATACAAAATGTGTCATTTCAGGCTTCCTACATGTAAGTGAAGCTGAATGGAGCCAGGACACTGAACATGGCTAGGATACCATGCATCATATTTGTATCCGAGCAGCTCTGCCTGAGAAGATTACTACCATTAATCAGATTCACTGCCGATTCACATCTCCACACAGACAGCTTGACCTGTTTCACAACATCATACAACATCACACCTAATACATCATCGCTTTCTCTCTGTCACACAGAGGGGGTAGCCAACCATCCTTACTGACCACTTGTCATTCCCTACACATTACTGCCGAACCTTTTCTATATTGTGTCCACGGGAGCGGTCGTGGTAGCCGCTGAGGTTTGCTTCCATCATGAAATTCCCAAAACGAGACTCATCTGTAACTTATGGCAGGCACATGACAACTATGTTGGGGACCATGTGTAATTAATTTTAATATCTTTTTATGCGTAGACGTCCAAAATTAATGTTAAAATGTTAGGAAGGGCTTCTTTCTCTAAATCTAAACCACTTTTATTTCTTGTAGAAACTATCATTTCCATCAATCTTTCTGTGTCCCAAGGAAAACTCATCTCATGTGAGGACCATCCTGTGCAAACAATTGCTATTTTTAAATTGGCAGTGAGTATTTCTTGATTAAATTTTGAATTTATATTCATGATAAAACCACTTTGGCAATTCTCCATTTTCCTCCTTGCTATGTTGTTTCAAGTCATCCACATTTGTCATTTTGCCTTCTTGTCTGTCGCTGGCAAAGATATGAAAATGATGTCACAGCATAATGTTTCCCATTCGAATTTTTCACGATGAATGAGGTAGAATTTACATCGAGGAGTTTTAAAAACTTTCAGCCAAAAATAAATTTGCCTACGGTGGGAAATAAACCTACAACACTGACCATCACTGGCTTAGAAGTCTAATGTTTATCCAATTGTGCCAACCAGACATGTGTTACTTGGGAGATATTTGACTGAAGTTTGTTTTATGCACCATTTCAATTTTTGAACTTGGATCATTTCTCAAATCATTAGAGCATGACTTTATAAAGGTGTTAAAGATTCAAACTGACAACGAAATGTAGAAGGCATGAGTGCAGATCACAAGACATTCTGGGTTCTATCAAAACTGCAGGAAATTTCTTTTTGCTGAATTTATTACACTTCATGTTGTCTGGTGGAAATTCAGGCTTAACATGTAAAATTTAATCTTATCATGAAAAACTCGATTTTGTCTGTCTGTTTAATTTCTGTCCCCTTCTTTCCCTCTTTTCTAGCCTTTGGTACCCATTTATTCCCCTTTTGCTTTGAGATAAATAGCTTGATTCAGCAGGCTGTACACATAATAAAAGCACACAGTTAAAGTTTAATCTGTAGTTGGCTCGTACAGCACACTATTACAAACAAGAACTGACCCAGGAGAATTCTAAATCCACATGCTATATGTATATTAACCCTATTCCCGCCGTAGTCAAGTATTTCTGTATTGGTTTTTTTGTATTGCGCGCCAATGCTAAATATACCTCACTTT